>JARHVA010006925.1:65000-85000 GCA_037957365.1 Torreya grandis | reverse complement strand
ATGATGTTTGATTATGTAATCCATGTAGCATCCTCTAAAATATTATTTTTCCACTTCACCAAATAATGGTAATATTCTTTACCCCTATTCTCTTCACAACCTTCTTGTCTAAGATGAGTTAAATTTGTTCTTGTTTTGCTTGTGGAAACTAATCTACCCACTCTTAGTTTGTTGTGTCTTCATTCCCAGATGGTTGATCATTATTATCTCCTTATTTTTATGGATATAAGTATACAACATTGAATATAAGAGAGATCCATATACCAATAGGCAACTCTATCTCATTTACATTATTTGAGAACTTCCTTACAACCTTATATAGGCCAATCTTCATCATCTTAAGTTTATTATACTCACCTTTTGGAAGATTTTTCTTCCTTAAATGAGATAACACCATGTATCCAATATTAAAAATAATCTATAAAATCTTTATATATTCATGTTTCTTTTAATTTTACACACTCAAATCTAATTTCTTCTTCACTTTCTCATGCACCTCTTGCATAGTAATGGAAAACTCTTCTTCTTCATCACTTATTTTCTCCATTTCCCTAGATATCTCAACTCATAGATTCCCCTTGGGTACATACCATACACCAATTGAAATGGAATATTTCCTATAATTCTATTGGGTGAGTCAGTTTAAGCAAACTTTGATTGTGTAAATACTAAGTCCCATTATTTAGGACGATCCTTTGTGAAACATCTTAGGAAGTTACCCAAAATTCTATTGATGACTTCAGTTTGGCCATCTACTTTAGGGTGGTAAAATAAGCTAAAGTTATTGTTTGTTCATAACTTCTTCCACAAGGTTCTCCAAAATTTTCCCACAAACTTAGTGTCTCTATCTAAAAAATGCTCAATGGTATTACATGTAGTCTAACCACCTCCTTGAATAATAAATTACCCATATGAGTAACATCATTAGTTGTGTTTCAAGGTAAGAAATTATCCATATTTGAAAATTTGACCAAAACAAAAAAATTAGAGTGATGCTTTCTTTAAATTCTTAGCAATCCTATGATAAAGTCCTTACTAATGGTGTCCAAGGTCTTGCATTAGTGCTCTTTCCATTTGCATATTGACAAAATTTATAGCTTTCTACAAACTTCCTTACATATATTTGCATTCTAGTCTAATAAATAGTGATTACTAATCTAATCCAAGGCCTTATCAAGACCAAAGTGACCTGTTAAACCCAAAATGCTTCTTGATCAAATTATCTCACATTGAACTCCTTTACACACAAAGTTGAATTCCATTGAACAAAAAACCATCATGAATCATGTAATCCATCTAATTCTCTTTGTTTCTTATAGTTGTCTACTTGTAAGCCTCTTATGCATCTTGAATGTCTAAATTAGTTTCATATATTTCCTTAAGTGACTCTATTCCTCTGCTCTCAAGCTGAATTTAACTTATAAGTAAAGTTATCTTACTTAAAGATTCTTCTACCTTCTTTGTTTGACATTTCTTGTGCTTAATGAAAAATGTGAATTTTTACAAGTATTCCACCCACTTTATGTTCTTTTTACTGAGCTTGGGATGACTGGTTATGAACTAAAGTGCATGATTATTCATAAATATAACAAACTCATTTGGCATTAGATAGTGTCTCCACTTCCTCAAGGCTTCAACTATAGCATAAAAGTATAGATCATAAGTTGAGTAAATTTTATTATCCTAATTTAAATTATCACTAAATTATGTTATAGGTATACCCTCTTTACTTAGGATATTTCCAATTACCACTCCATTTGCATCACACTCAACTTGAAAAAATTTGTTAAAATTAGGAAGTGCCAACACAAGCTGTTCAATGATACTTTTACTCAAAAAATAAAAATTTATCTTAGATATATTAGTCCATAAAAATCTATTTTTATCCCTTATTATATTGTCAATAATGGATGCAAAAATACAACTATTTTTTTTATAAACTTCCTATAAAAGCTAGCTAATCCATGGAAGCTTATCAACTCATAGCTTGTCTTGGGAGTTGGAAAATCAATGATGGGATTCAAATTATCTTTATCCATCTTCGAAACACCTCAAGAGATCATAAATAAAAAACAAACAATATTTTATTTCATGAACAAATATTTCTTAAGGTTAATCAACAACCTCTCCTCTTTCATCCTTTGCATTACCATTCTTAAATGTTGAATATGCTCTTATTTACTAGGGATGTAAATCAAGATGTCATCTACATATACAATCACAATCTTACAAATGAAAGGATTTAATAATTTATTCATGAGTGTCATTAATGTTTTGAGGTCATTATTAAAACTAAATGTAATGATATCCACTCATAAAATCCCTCATTTGTCTTAAAAGCACTCTTCCATTCATCTCCTTCTCTTATCCTTATTTGGTGATAACCACTCTTGAGATCCATATTATAAAAATAATTATAAATACTCAAAAAATCCATAAAATACTCAATTATTTTAATATATAACCTATGCCTTATGTTAATCTTATTTATTTATCTATAATCTATGCATATTCTCCAATCTCCTTTTTTTGGCATTAATATAGCTGGTAATGCACATAGGTTAAGGCTTTATTTGATCAATCCTTTGTCCAAAAGGTATTTTATTTGATTATTAATTTATTAATTATATTTTTTAGTCATATTTTAGGAATATTTTTTATGTAAACTTACACCTATTATAAAATTAATGTTATGATTGGTGCTCCTCATAAGTGGTAGCTCATTGGGCAGTTCATCCACCACTATATCTACATATTCCTTCAAATTTATTACACCTATTGAGGTAACTCATTATATTTATTTCATATTACAATGGTTATTGGTATGATCACAACTATAAAACCCAACTCTTCCTCTTTCATAGCATTCATGAATGCTTTCTCACTCACCATCATAACATTTGTTTTCGTCCTTTGTCCATTGTCTTCTTCTTTGAGAGGTAGAAGTGTATGGCTTATTCCATCCTTATCATAGGTTTACAAATTATTTATTCCATTATTATTAGTATTTATATCATGTTTCCAAGGCCTCCCTAAGATTAAATGGCACACATCCATTAGTATTATGTCACATAATACCTTATCCTTGTATCCTCCAATCTTAAAAATTAACTAGCATTGCTCATCCACAATAAATTATTTCCCATTTTGAATCCATGACACATTTTATGGATTTTGATGTGGTATCCTCTTAAATAAAATCTTTTATACCATCTATACTACCACTATATTATCTATATTACATAAATCTATTACCAATTTCTAGTACCTACCTTGACATTTTCATGTTTTCTTAAATAGAGTCTTTTTTTGGGTAGGATTCTTCTCCTTGGGTGGTTTTTTATTCACTCTCCTCATAAAAAATGATTCAAAAAATTATGGTTCTTCAACATGAGATGGAGAATCCACTCTCTTTTATTCTACTTAGACTATCTGGTTTCTACTTTTAGTTTTGGAACCACTACCTTGAGCATTCTCTAGACATTCATAAAATATATAGCCAACAAACTTATTGTATTTAAAATAATTACCATTAACTCCTCTTAATACTCTTCCTCATTGTGTGTATCCTAATTTTAAGTACATTATCCTTAATTTGAATCCACCTCTTGAATTAGATTCATGTTCTTGAGAGGCACTTGGTTTTGAATTTGATGTGTTTATTCCACTTTGTTGACCTCTACATCTATAACTTATGTACCTAACCCTATTTTTATAATATTGTCTTCTATTTATCTTATATTTTACCTTAAAATCATTTTGGTATCACTACTAAAGAGTCATTAGACTTACTAGGCTGAGTTCATCTTGAATATTATAACTTAACCCATTGAGATGCCTAGAAATATTCTCTACACCCTCTTCTACATGACCTGATATGATGGTAAATTAGTAGAATTCCTATGTATATTCCTTAACACCCATCTATTTTTTCTTCAAATTATGTAATTTATTGAATATGTTAGTGTGATAATCATTGGAAAAAAAAATTCCTTCAATATAGCTACCATCTTGTCCCAAGATTTTATCTTGGCTTTGCCTTTCTTTCTCCTTTCATCCTATACATAATCCCACCAAAATACTACATGTCCTTTTAGTTTAGATAAAGTAAAATTTACCTTTTTCTCATCTTGTACATTCTCACAATCAAAATATTTTTCTAACTATGTTATGTAATCAATGATATCCTCTCCATCTAGACTAACTATATAAGTGGGAAGTTCTATTTTTGGTTTAAACCCTTGTTCGATGACTACTCTTAATAGTCTATAATTTCCTTCTTCCTCTCTCTCTACGTATTCTTCTTCCTCCTTTAGTGCTTGTGGTTATTATTCCCTATCACTAACATATTTTATTACAACTCTTCTTCTCTAATTATATTTTATTACTATCAACCTTGAATATAAACTCACTCTTAGGTTTCTTAACTCCTCCAAGTTTACATCTCCCATATAGATACTAGCTCTTCCACCTCATCTTGGGTTCCTCCTAATTGGAATTATAGCTTCTCAACTCAACTACATAATAAAAAATAAATTTAATCTTGTTATTAAAGAGTGTCACCTTCCTTAATCCTCCTTTAATTATCTAACCTACTCTAATACCAATCTGATGTAGAGGGAGAGAGATGACAAATTCAAATTTTAAGTTGCCTCTATTAGTCCTCTTTCCTTATCACCCTTCTAAAAAACTTATATAGTTTATTTTGATAACACATATTTTGTCAAGTTGGTCATGGAATTGCAATAGAAGCTTAGGGTCTTCTTTGTTGGTTTTGTTCCTGTTTAGGTCCTTTGTGCTGGTTGTTGTAACTAATTCTTTTTTTTGATCCTATTTTGTGGTTCTTGGTCTTAAACTTTATTTGAGGTTCCAGGTCCTTGTAAAACCTGGGTACTTTTAGTGGACTATGCTTGTGGTTTTAGGTCCCTATAAAACTGATTTTGATGCTTCTCTTCAATAGGTTTCAGGACTACCTTTCCTGGTCGATGTTAATGTTTTATCTTTTTTGTTTATGTTAAAGGGTTTTGGGGTGCCTTCAAAACCTAATTTTACCATAATCTAAAAACACATATGGTTTTAAGACAAACAAATCATAGTTTTATATACCCATTAAAGCCATACATCTATTTAAAAATTATATGGACTAACTCTTAATATAAGTGTGAGAACTCAATAAAACTTTCAAGAAATTAGGCCTCAATTAAGTCTCTAAGATAGTCAGATTGAGTTATGGATAAAAAATGTTCCATACATGTATAAACTTAAATAAACCACTTGATTCAATTTTAGAACAATAAATCTAAGCTTTAGGAGAACTTTTGAGTGTTGAAATAGTTTCTAGGGTACTCAACCATAAAATGTCCAAAAACCCTATGAAGGGTTTTAATCAGACCTTAAATGCTATAAATTAGGTTTTCAAACTTAATATGGTGTTTTAAGGATTAAAAACACTATAAAAATGTCTATTATAACTTTTATCAACTACATGAATTGAAATAACACTCCATTATATAGGAAATAAAATTAGAAATCTCAAATACTAACTTTGATTGTACACAAAAAAGGGTAAGGACTGTGTGTAATAAGCTTGAGCTTGAATGATATTTTTCCCTTATTCAAGGTTTATGAGTATCAAACCAAGTTTATTTCACTTAATAGTGACTTTCTAAGACAATTTTTATCATCTAAGTGTGATCATAGGAATCCAAGAAGGGAGGTTAGTAAAGTGATAGTTCAAGCAATAAAACTCAAAAGAACACATTAACACTTAAACTCTTAGCCTAGATACAAGGGATATCTTAGTAAAAATAAATAAATGAAATAACAACAAAATCATAAAATATAATAGCTCTTTTACCTTTCTTGGGAGCTCTAAATGCTTTTTTGAGTGGCTTGCTAAGTTTATGCATCAAGAAGTATTTAGAAAATGAAGCTTGTTGGCTCCTTCTTTCCTTGACACAATTGGATTTGATTTGGATTATGATTGATTAGATTAATATTTTGTAATTATAACACTATTGGATATCATTTCTCTCTCCAAATTATCATTATAGATTTTGCTTATGAGATCTTGGAAATGAAGAGGTATGACCTTGTATTTATAGCCTTAGGAATTAACTCTCACCCAAGGTGACTTAGGGTTGAGTTAAGGCTTGGAATGGGTTGAAAATAAACCTAGGTGAGTCAATTCTTACCCCAGTAGAGTTAATATTTTTCAAGTAAGTATGATTTGAAATTACTAGTCATGGTTCTCAAAATTGGATATTTTCAAAGTTTTTGATGACTCATAAAAGCAATGATGAATGCTTAGGATATTTTGATTTTTTAATTTAATTTTTTAGATAATCATTAACTTCAAATGGATAATTAAAATTTGCACTTAATTTGTTTTAGCTTGTTAATTATTTTAGATTAGCATGTTAGCTCTTTCAATATTTGATGTAAGTGTGCAAGTGCCCTACTTAATAGGGCCATAGGCCAAATTAACAGTTATTACAATGTAAGGTTATTAGGAAAGAATATATAAGAGGTCATTATTTCATACAATATAATACCCCAATTAGAGATGTCTCAACATGATTATGTGATTTGATTAATGATTCATGAATAAATTTGGGATGTTCAATGATTCTTAGGCTTAATTTTCAATGGTTGGTAGGAATCAGTCTAAATTCCAATCAAAGGCTAGTTGTGCCTAGTTTTAGATGTTTACACTAAGTATCTGACTTGGACTAATGAAAAATTTTACTTCTCTTGGTTTTTTATTGTGTTAAACAAAAAATTCTCAAGGCTTGGATTTACCACCTTTACATATGTAAATAAAACACACTACTCCAAATATACAAAGAAATCAACAATATATATATATATATATATATATGTATATATATATATATATGTATATATATATATATATATATATATATATATATATATGTATATATATATGTATATATATGTATATGTATATATATATATATATATATATGTATATATATATATGTGTGTGTGTGTGTGTGTGTGTGTGTGTGTGTGTGTGTGTGTGTGTGTGTGTGTGTGTGTGTGTGTCTATGTATATATATATATATGTATATATATATATATATATATATATATGTATATATATATATATATATATATAATCACACTTACCAAGAGTCTCAAATAAAGTCACAAATTATTTAGAAACTTTCTCTATTCATTAACATTCTTGATCATACACAATCATACATAGAAAACTAAGACAAATAGTGTTCTTCTTGCAATTTTTGATCTTCTTCTTGGTTTTATTGAATCACTCCACCTTATTTCCATTATAATTAATTCCTCCTCAAATAATCTCTTGTATTTTTATCTCCTAAAATGTTTCTAACTAAATCTTGCTTTCCCAATGTATGTTCTTGCTTGAGAAACTAGCCTGCTTGGGTGTTACACAAGGTTAGAACATGAACATCATGACCAAAAAGTTGGAAAATAAATAAATACCATAATAACACATAATATACCTTAAAAAAAACCAAAATTGGATATTATATCCTAAAAAAAAATTAATTAGACCACAGGGTTAATGTAAGAGATTCAAATTTTTGAATTGAAAGTTTTGGGTGAAAAGTGCCAAAAGAGTTCCAATCCAAAATTTATTCACATGTAAGACCTATAAATGACTCAATAATGTTTTTATATATTACTAATACCCCTAAATACTAAAAACTATAATAACAAGAGAGAATTGATCAAATAGGTGAAGCTCTTGCATCATAAGAATAGGTAACCTTTCTATGCAATGATTTTTTACATCATATTCATGGAACAATGTTTTAAAAAAAATTATTTGAGATCAGGGTATCATAAATTTTAGATAAAGTAGGAGAAAATCCCATAAACAACTTTTATGATCCATTATGGTCACTATGATCTCATAGTCCTACATTTTTTACTCATAAATTCACTAGTTTGTTTAATGAATCTCATGAAAAACATGCTTAGGGATGTCTTGGATTAGTTTATACTCATTTTTATGCATGAAATATTGATATATTTTAAGATCAAGGAAGAAATTTTCCATCATTTAATATTGGTTATGAATTAGTTAAGACAACATAAATTATATGATAAGCTATCTAATTGTGATTTATTCCAAAAAGGTTGTACTATTTAGGTCACATGATTTTATTATATGAAACATATAATGACCCAAAAAATATTCAAGAATTAATGGGTTATCCTACACCTTGAAATATCATGAGGTTCATAATTTTATGGGGTTGGCTAATTATTAAAGGCAGTTTTTTTTTTAAATATCTAATCCCATCAATTCCTTGTATATTTTTAATTTTTAATGGATGGAGTAGTCTGAAACATATTTTAAGTTTCTCAAGGAGAAGTTTACTTCAAGTCTAGTACTACAAGTACCAGATCTAAATGATTTTTTTTCATAACTTTAGGATATGTTTTTGATGGATTTATGATGCATGAAATCCAATTTATAGCTTATGATTCAGGGAATCATGAAATATATGAGATTAATTATGTTCCTTATACTGAGAGTTTGTAGTGATTGTACATGTGTTACACATTTGGAGACATTTATTGTCTGGAAAACCTTTTAATTTAAAAATAGAATTATTGGGGATTTAGTTAATCTTCACCCAATGCAACCTAAATTCTCATAAATAATGTTATCTATAGTTTCTATAATATTATGACATAGACATGAGTTACATTAAAGGTAAATGTAACACATTATTTAATTAAATTATCTGTAGAAGGTGGATTGGTACTATTGCAACCACCTAATCTATGCTTATATATTTAATTTTGAGGCATTTACCTAGTAGGAGGACAATAGTGCTCATAGAGATTCATATTATTCCTTAGTCCATTCACCATAGATTAACTAATTTGATGGATAAAATCAGACCACTTTAGCTCTATAATGGGATTAAAAAATATTCACTAGAGTATGTATCATAGTTCATAGAGTTTTAATGAGTTAGAATTAAACATTTTCACCCAACATGAGTATTCTATCCACATGAAATTAATTTATTGAAATGTTTATTTTACTTGAATTTTGTAGATTAAATTATGATGTCTATGTTGGAAGTAGCTACTAAGAGGGAGGGGTGAATCAATATACAACAATGCACATTCAATTCCAAAATCATTCCATCATATGTTAACTTGATCTTAGAAACATAAACATGAAAGTACATTTATCCAAAGCATAAACAAGAGCATACAACACATAAACACATAATCTATGTGGGAAACCCTCTAGGGGAATAAAACCCACTCTCAAGCCTAAAAACACTTGGACTACTTGTCCTATAAGGTATTACAAACCAAAGATTGGTCAAATCCTCCTGACCAAGATTTAGTGAAATGACTATTCACAAGGATCACCTACCCCTAAGATGATCAACTCATTTAGACCACCTTAATTTAGTGAAACACATGTTTCATAAGGAGAAACTAACACTAAGGAAGACCAAATACTTTATAACCTCCTTTGAAATGAACACCTCCACCTTAGAACTAATGTCTTCAACACTTGATGATGGATCTCTGATTATCACTCTTCACATTCACTCTTTCACCCAATACTCCATATTGTACAAAGCATATTACATAATTATACCTAAACTCAAAGATAAATTATTCCAAATTACATATCCCAACTACCACCACACTCCAACTCTTCACTCACACTCACTTCAACACCCCTGTAACAACTCTGTTAGCATAATAACCTGACCATGAGGTCATTCACACAAACCATACTATGATTTTTCTCATAAATAAACCTCTAAGATCATAAAAACATCACTTATCCTTTGTTCACACTTAAAAACATTAAACCTAAAATATCACTTGTTATGACATAGAAATATGACCTATAGGTCATACACATAATCATGAACCAACTCTGCTCATCAACCCATCCACTAGGCATACTTCTTCTCTTTTCTCCTTAACTCTTAATTATAATCCACTCACACAAACCTATTTGATCATATTCAACATGAAATATCATTATTATTCCATCAAAATTATGACCTACAGGTCATACACATAGTCCTGAATCTACTCTGCTCATCAACCCAACCATTGGGCACACTTGGTCTCCTCTTTTCTTCACTTCAATGAATATTGTATTTACACTAGCCTCTCTCATAAAATTCTATAAATCATCATATTTGTTTTTACCATATATATAGATATGATGAATTAATAAGGTCATAATATTTCCTATCAGCCATAATACATGACTTAACCTTTAAGACATCTCACATGGGTCACACTTAAGCACAATCCATTTTTAAATAAACCTAAGTTAGTTTTAGGTCTTATGGAGACCCATTCTTTGACACTTCTCCAAGAAAACTAAGAACACAAGAATACTTTTAAAACTCATCAACCCATATCACATGATCTATAAGTCCTCATTTAGTGTCCATATCCATCACAATACCCTTTTTCTTAAGCAAAAAAATTTTAAACAATATTTTGTGCACATAGTCACCATGAATGCATACATAGTCAAATTGTAAAACTTTTTTCATATTACATACAATTGGTTAAACCTTCATAATACACATATTTAATCCTAATGTAATATACAACATGTTATAATAACTAATTCATCAAGAGATATCTAAAAAATATCAAAACAAGCTCAAATAATCTTCTCAAGTCACTTATAGACCATGCATGAACACATAGTCAACTTTGAATCTAAATATTTATGACTATACAAACTTTCATATCTTTAATTTTATATTTATAGATTCAACTTGGATTCCTATACATATTTTATTTTTACTACACTGTCAAATTCTTCATGGATCAAAAGTTATGGCCCAAAAACTAGATACTAGTCTTTCCTTCATAAATTCAAATATTCAAATACAAATGCTCACAGTTAAAATTTTAACTCTATTCTCACATCTCGTGTCCTCTAATTTTTAGATCAATCTCACACAATTGATCTTATCTGAAATTTAACACATAGGTACCAATTCTCAAACATTAAACCTCAAACACTTTGATCTCATCTCATGC
The DNA here is from genome assembly GCA_037957365.1 of Torreya grandis. Lineage (NCBI taxonomy): Eukaryota > Viridiplantae > Streptophyta > Pinopsida > Cupressales > Taxaceae > Torreya > Torreya grandis. Next base: position 73,936 of record JARHVA010006925.1, on the reverse strand, counting down.
ACTCTAGAAACTTTAAACTCGTGCACTTTGTCAATCTCCTATACGTAGCTCAATATTTACCAAAGATAAACAATTATCACTTTGACCTCTTGAATTTAATATGTACCATTAATATCCATTTTTATTCACCCACTCACCATTGATCTTTGGAAGAAGCTCAATCTTTATCTCTACTTAGTGCCAAACATAGAACACTTGACACCATCTCACTACTTCCTAACTTAATGGAGAAAACATGCTTCATTTATGTCTTTGAGAGTTTATAAAACATTACCTTGTGCAAAATTGACTAAGGATGGGGACCATTGCAATTTATGTCACTAGCCAACTTTGAACCTTAATAACTTCTTCTACACTTAGATGCATGATCTAAAATTTGGACCATATGATCACTTTTCAAAGGTGAATCCAACCATATATCAAACTAATCTTGAAACCTTCACATGAGTGAGATATATCACCATTAAAATTCCTTATAATTTTTTTTTGTCATAGAGCCAACTATGCTTAGAACTTGCTTATGATGCCAACTTTGCTCTTATATAACTTTCATTACACTTAGTCATATGATCTAAAATTTAGTAAATAAGATCCTCTCACATAGGTGATTCCATCCATGTATCACTATGTTCTTTAAACATTCAAAATTTCAAAATATGATGTTAAAAAACTACGTACTCGACTCTATTTGAACATATAAAACGCTATCAAAATGCTTGGGAGCTCAACTTTACACATTCATATTTTTTGTTGCACCATATCGCATGAATTAAAATTTGGTGCATAAGAACTAGGAATCAAAATTGAACAAACCCATATGATAAAATTATATTGATACATCCACATGTGTAATATATTCCATCATCAAAATGCTTACTTGGCTCTTTGTTTCCTCATGTAAATTTGGCTAAGTATGGGAAAACATTGTCAAAATGCTTGAGAGACCAACTCTACACCCACATATCTTTGACTGTGTTTAGGAGCATGACCTAAAATTTATTGTATATAAACTAGGGACTAATTTTATCAAAACCATATGACCAACTCCCCCTGACTCATCTACATGTGGTAATGGTTATGTTAGCAAACTGCCTACTTAGATTTTCTTCCATTAAACCTAAACTGTCTAGATGAAAATGATGGACTACAAGATGAAATAAACTCATGAAAATAATCTCTCCAATCATCCTTAACAATTTATAGGACCCTTTTCACATTCTCAAATCACCATACTCATCCTTGAACATCTCTAATTAATGTAGAAGTAAAGATCAACAAAGCCTCTTTTAAGCACATTGGGACAAACACATTGCACACTTTGTCATTGCACTTCATCTAATAACCACTAAACCTCTATTACATCACCATGAGATAAATAAAAAATCTCCAAAAAACTCCCCCTTTGTCATTGATATCAACAACCATCATATATAAATATATAGCTCAACTTTCTTCTTTCTCTTCAAGCACTCCCAAAATAGGAACTTTCTCCCCTTTTGACATAATAAAAAAGTTAGAACAATCTGATCTTGAGGACCTAAAAATATCACCAATAAGAGAGGACCACATTATAAATATGATACAAACTCCCCCTTACCTTAAGCCTACTTCTACTTGCCTTGATAGCTTCCTCTTAATCTATGCCAACACTCTCTTCAACCAAGAATTGCAACCAATGAAGAAAGAACATACAAAATAAATTGAATATAATGGAACTCACCAATAAACATCTAATATGTACTCCCCCTAATATATTTGATCCATTTCAACTTTTGATCATCTTCATATCTCTACACACCATTGAGAACCACCACACATGCTTACTAGCCTTCTCTTTCAAGCTACCACAAGGACAACCAATAAAACTTAATTCCACTCACCAAATAGGAAACATGATCTCAAACAACCTAAATATCTCCTTTAAACATAAATACTTTTCTCTTTTGGAGAAACTAAGCAGAAAACACTCTTATTCAAACTAGGTCTATCTAGCCTCCTTATAGCCTTGCATGGAACTTAAAAAGCCAAAATTTTTTAGTAGATAAATATTCAAGAACTAAAACTTCATATATATAAAACTCTTATGTTCCTCTTTAATCACACAAATTTTCTTAACCTAGATTATCTTTTGTAACATACTTCCTTCACAAACCAACTACCTAATTAGGCCTCAAACTTGACAAAAACTTGAATAACTTGAGAACCACAAAACTTAAAATATATATGAAGCTTGATTTTACAACCCTTTTGGCCCATTAAACCTATTAATAATCCTTAGAACTCAACTCATAAGGAAAACCATTTTTCAAACAAAGCCCAAAATTGTAGAAACTCAAAACAAGCAAAGACAACAAACCTCCTTCTAGTCAACATCCACGTCTAAAACTTCTTATAAACCTCAAGACAACCATCGCAAACTTATAGAAAAAAGTTTGAGCTTCCAAACCATTGATAAACTTTACTTACTATAACCCATTTTAGGACCTACAAACTCTTAAGCACAAACTCAGAAACTTGAGAGATAACAAAATTTTCCAATTTGACATCAACATACCTTTTGACCAAAAAACACCTGTATCATGCTAAAATAAGGTAAAAAAACCTTTATATGAAAAAATATTATCTTTACAAAATACAAATCCTCCTTTTCCATCTATAAACCTTTAATTTGACCCTACAAACTGCTCCATATATAGTTAACAACGTTATAACATCACTCAACATATTTTCCACCTAGACATAACTATTCCAACTAAATATACTCATCTCTAGCCTTCTAGGAAATTTATAATAACACCACATGAATTATTGATTCTCTACTAAAAGGAGTCTCTTAAGAATAATAGACATAGAAACTTCACATATGCTCACCCTCACATAATGCACATTTTCAAGCCATTAAACTTTTATGGCATACATAATTAGTCAATAAACCTTAATAGGTTTATCAAGATATAGGACTATACCTAAAGGAGAGGCCTTCAACTTATAGAATCACATAGAAACTACCATAGACTGATATGTAGATAGATATTTAAAAATCACCTTTATACCAGAGCATCCAAACCATGATCAACAAGCCAACTCCTCGAGATTGGATTCTTCACAATCATCTTTTCTCCAAAAAATAGATATATAAAAATTAATTCAAAAACATACATTGTTTTCATACCTGCACATCAAACAAATTATAATAGTCACCAAGATTCCTCTAACTATCAAGTGTCTCCTTGAAGCCTAGATAGAGACACCCTGACCCACAATGTCCTAGAATAATGTGAAACCAGGGATTTCCCATAACTCCTCATATTATTTTTCTTCCTTGGTCATATTATATTGATAGTCTTTTTTCTTCTTCTTAGGATTAGATTTAGCCTCAATTAGTACCTTGGATTTCTCCTTGAGATTAAATTGAACTAACTTTTAATTTCCTTTTCTATCTAGATACTTGAAATATTCTTTGCTTTAGACTTATTAACAAATGTTAACAATAAAAACTCTTGACTTTTCTTCAATTTTGATCTTTTTCCCACAATGGAAACAAATCCATCAAGAATATTGGACATAATAGGACTAGTATCCTTAGTCTTTACAACCTCATGTCTCCATACCATAATTTGACTCTTCTCATCTTTTGTAGCCAACATACCAACTTAACCTTTGAGATTAGATTGATCTGTAACACATTCTTCTAAATCAAATTTCTTATCAACCTTTGGACTAGTGTTATTATAATTCATAATATTTGGTCTCCATAACCAAGAATGATCTTTCTTATGCACAATGGAAGATTCATGTCCTTTAAGATACCTTAAGGAACTATTACCTTCACTTGGATAGAATTTACCAAAGTGTCCAACCTTATTACAAATAAAACAAGTAATGTCTTTCATACCTTTAGATAGATTTGAACTATGATCAATCTTTGGCCAAATACTCCTATCATATCTCTATGAATATCCATACTTGATTGACTTCCATGTACAGTCTTTATCTCTATGACCATAATTATTACATGTATAACAAAGACCTTGAAAATAGCTTGCATACCTTATTGCATTAGGCTATCTAATTAGCCTTCTTACATTGCTCTTTAATATTGTATTCTCTTTTACTTGCTTAGGCTTCTCATGTTTCTTTTCAAGCTTGTCCAACTTGTTTATGAGTAACTTATGTTCATTATTCAAGGACCCCCTTTCAATATTTTTTTGAGTGTACTCATCTTCTTTTGATTTTAGATTTGCATTTTTATTCCTTAATTGATCCTCAAGAATAATAATCTTCTCTTCATCTTCTTTGGTTTGTTCTCATTCCTTTTGTTCTTTTTTTAGGCTTGCTTATCTTGATTTTGACTTTTTCATACTCATCTATTAGGGAAACTAGATCAATATTCATTCAAACATATTCATCTCCTTTAGCTCTCATGATTGAACATGTAGCCTCTAATTGAATTCTAAGAACTCGGATAGTCTCTTTATCCATATTAAGTTATTTAGCCAAGTCATTCTTCATTCTACATACTTCCTATTTAATATGACTAATCTATTATTCAATAATTTTGACCATTGATCTCAATTCAAGATTTTATTTCGTCAAATTATTAGCCATCTTGTGCTACTTATGATCTCGTTCAAGTTTTTAAGCTTCCTCTAAAGGACTTATATTTGTTACCAATTTTTGGAATTAATTACCAAGTTTTAGGGTTAATTAGTATACAATAATGCACATTTAAATCCAAAACCATTCCATCATACATCAACTTGATCTTAGCAACATAAACATGAAAGTATATTTATCCAAAGCATGAATAAGAGCATACAAAAAATAAACACATCATCTATGTGTGAAACCATCTTGGGGAATAAAACCCACTCTCAAACCTACAAACACTTGGACTACTTGTCCTAGAAGGTATTACAAACTAGAAACTGGTCAAATCCTCTTGATCGAGATTTAGTGAAATACTTGTTCCAAAAGGAGCACCCACCCCTAAGATGATCAAATCCTCTAGACCACCTTCCTTTAGTGAAACACCTATTTCAAAAGGGATAACTTCCCCTAAGGAAGACCAAGTCCTTTAGACCCTCTTTTTAAATAAACACCTCCACCTTAAAAATGATGTCCTCAACACCTGATGATGGATCTATGGTTATCAATCTTCACCTTCACTATTTCACCTAATACTCCCTATTAGACAAAGCATATTACATATTCCTACCTATACTCAAAGATAAATTAGGACACATTACATATCCCAACTAACCCCACTCTCCAACTCTTTACTCGCACTCACTTCAACACACCTACAACAACTCTGTCACCATAATAACAACCTAAAAATTAGTTCATTCACATAGAAAATACTTTGATTTTCCTTATAAATCAACCTCTATGATCACACAAAAATCACCTATCCTTCTCTCACACTTCAAATCATTAAACCTATAAGAGCACTTGTTATGATATAGAAATAAGACCTACAGGTCATACACATAATCATGAACCAACTCTACTCATCAACCCATCCACTGGGCATACTTCCTCTTTTTTCTCCTCAACTATTCACTCTAATCCACTAACATAAGCCTTTTAACTAATATCTAACCTATAAGATAACTATTCTTTTATCAAAATTATGATCTACATGCGATACACATAGTTGTCAATCTTATTTTCTCATTAACCCAACCATTGGGCACACTTGGTCTCCTTTTTTCCTTTACTTCAATGAATATTCTACTCACACTAGCCTATCTCACAAAAATATATAAATCATCATATTTGATTTCAATATATATAGAGTTATTATGAATTAACAAGGTCATAATTTCTCCTATCAACCAGAATACATCCCTTCACCCTTAAGTCATCTCACATGGGTCACACTTAAGCACAATCCAATTTTATATAAGCCTAAGTCACTTTTAGTTCCTATAGAGACCCATTCAACTCTTTGACACTTTTATAAGTAAGATAAGAACATAGGAACACTTTTGCAACTCATGAACCCATGCCACATGATATATATATCCTCCTTAAGTTTCCATATACATCACAATACCCTTCTACTTAAGAACAAAATGCTTAAACAGAATTTTATGCACATAGTCACCACGAATGAATACATAGTTAACTTGTAAACCTTTGTTTATAATACATACAATTGGTAAAAAATTAAAAATTCACATAGAGAATTTTCATGGAGTCTAAAACATGCTCCAATAGATAATTCATCAAGAGATATTGAAACAATATCAAAACTAGCTCAAATAATCTTCTCGGGTCACTTACAGTCCATGCATGAGAACATAGTAAAATTTGAACCTCAATATTTATGATTCTACATAATTTAATATCTTCACATTTATATTTCCATGTGCACCTTGAAGTCCTCTACATATTTTCTTTTTACTACACTATCAAATTCTACTTAGATCAAAAGTTATAGTCTAAAAATCAAACACTAGTCTTTCCTTTGTAGATTCAAATATTCAAATGCAAATAGTCATAATTAAACTTCAAAAACTATGCTTTCATCTCATTTCCTCTTAGCTTTAGATCAATCTCACACTGTTGATCTTCTCTAAATTTTAATGTATAGGTGTCAATGCTCAAGTGTTAAACCTCAGTCACTTTGACCTCATCTCCTGTACTCAAGAAACTTTGACCTCATGCACTTCATCAATCTCTTAGATGTAGATTAGTCTTGAATAAATCTAAATAAATATCACTTTGACCTCTTGAATTTAATATGCAATATTGATATCTATCTCTATGATTACCCACTCATTGTTTTTCCTTAGAAGAAGCTCGATCTTTATCTCTACTCAATGTTAAACATAGAAAACTTGGCAACATCTCACTACTTCCTGACTTATTAGAGAAAACATGCATCATCAATATCTTTGAAATTTTCTCAAACATCACCTTGTGAAAAATTGACTATGGGGACCAGTGTAATCTATTTGAGTAGCCAACTTTGAATCTCAATAACTTCTTTTGCACTTAGATGCAGGATCTAAAATTTAGACCATATGATCACCTTTCAAAAGAGAATCCAACCATATATCAAATTTATCTTGAAACCTTCACATGGGTGAGACATATCACAATTAAAATTCCTCCTCAAAAATTTTTGTCACAAAGACAACTATGCTTAGAACTTGCTTGTGAGACCAACTTTATTCCTACATAACTTTATTTATGATTAGTTGCATGATCTAAAATTTAGTTCATAAGATCCTCTCACATAGGGTATTCTATACATATATAAATATTCTCCTAAAACCTTTAATATGAGATATATTAAATCAACAAATTGCTTACTCAGTTTTATTTGAACATAGAAAACACAAAATACCTAGGAGCTCAACTTTGCACATGCATATATTTTATCACACTAAATCACATGACCTAGAATTTGGCAAATAAAAAATAAGCATAAAATTTAAAAAACCCATATGTTCACATTATCCTAAAACATACACATGTGTGATATATTCCATCATCAAAATTATTACTTGACTCTTTCTTTCCTCATGCAAATTTGGGTATGGGAAAACACTATCAAAATGCTTTAGACCCCAACTTTACACCTAGATATCTTTGACTAAGTTTAGGTACATTACCTAATATTTAATACATAAAAACTAGGGACTAATTTTATCACAACCATATGACCAACTCCCCCTAACTCATCAACACATGGCAATGATGATGTTAACAAACTACCTACTTAGATTTTTTGCCATTAAACCCAAACTATCTAGATGAAAACTATGGACTACCAAATGAAGTATAATCATGCACACAAGATCTACAATCATCATTAACCACTAATAGGACCCCTTTCACATTATAAAATCACCATCCTCATCCCTAAACATATATAATCAATCCAAATCTAAAGATCAACTAACCTCCTTTAAGCACACTAGGAGAAACACATCACACACTTTGTCATTATCACATAGATTATCAAGGCACTTCATCCACTCACTAGGACATCTCCATGAAATAACCATGCCATCATTTAAAACTCTCCAAAAATCTAAAAATAATCATTATGTGATTTGGGTTGTATTTAATAAGCTCACAAAATTTCCCCACTTCATTCCATGAAACTTGAAATATGATGCACTAGTCCTAACAAGAAGTTTTATAGAAAATATTAATATTACATGGAATTATATATAATATGATCTTAGATAGAGAGTTTTTCATTACTTATAAAATCTTGTATAATATACATGCAACATTATAAAAAAATTTATCCAAGCTTGTAACCCTAAGACTAAAGGTAACAAAAGAGGGTAAATTAATATTTGCAATATATGATACAAATGTAATGCATGTATTGATACTAAAAATGGGAAGAACAACATACCTTTTTTGAATTTATATACAAAAACACCCATTAATACATTGTTAAAAAGCTACCATTTTTGGATTTTCACCATGTAAAGTTTTAAAAAAAACATTAGTTTAGATACTACAGAATATAGTGTTATTATGGGTCCCAAAATTTTAAGATGAAGGAATAGTTTAAGCTAAACATATATCATATTATCATGTTAGTAGATATAAATAATAATTACACTAATAATAAGAAAACTTTAATGCCATGTTATCAATGGATAAAAAAAATTTCCTTCAATCAAATCCCAAAAATATTTCAATTGAATTTGGCAAGTCATACAAATAAGAAGCAAGATTTTTAGGGCTTTTTGATGTCATATAAATAATTTACTTATTTTATTATATAATTTTAATACATATAGAATTTACTTAGTTTCAAAATGGTTTTTATGTACACCATTGTTTTCACTTTATCACTTTACTAATGTTTTCTCTTGCATTGGTTTGTTGACACATTATTATCATTGAGTACATTCCTTAAATAGTACAGTAAGAATGAAGTGGGATAAAAAAGTTAT
>JARHVA010006925.1:35000-57500 GCA_037957365.1 Torreya grandis | reverse complement strand
GGTGAAAAAAACTCATTCGATATGAAAGGTATGGTAGAATAGTATATGATAGAATGATAGGGTATAAATAAGAATGCCAATATTATGTTAAAATATAAATGGGCCTCATATAAAATACTTTAGGTCTATCAAGTTAAATAACACTTGAGGTGTATAATTTTCATTAGCTCATCAAGTTCATCCCCCTCTTGTGTAGTGATCATGTATGCTTCAGATCCATAGTTTACAACAATGATGCATGAGCATATCTAGTTGGGTTTAAACTTAGACTTATGTTTATTCTTAGATATGATATTTTATTAGTTCTATTTAAGAATCATATCACTAAGATCAAATTCTCTATGTTTTACCCACTGATTATAGTGGTCATAGAGTTGATTCTTGTATGCTTGAAGGATATTGATTGTGGCCATACATTTCTCATAAAGTAACTCTAGATATTGAAGGTGAGATAATAGATAATATTCAGCATCTAGGACATTATTCAAAGAGATGTGTAAAGAAGGTAACTTTACCTCAATAGGAATAATGGCCTTAGTGCCATAAATAAGGGAATACGAAGTGGTGTCCATTGGTATAAGATAATTGGTGTAGTATGTTGAGAGGGCACAAAATATTTGGAGGTGCCAATCATGGACAACATTATTGATAATATTTTTAAGGATGTTGAGAACATTTTTTTAAGATGCTTATACCTATCTATTACCTTGTGGGTAATAAGTAGTAGAAAAATGTTGAGTAATCTTGTACTCAACACAAAAATTTGACATCCTTGTTTTTAAACAACCTACCATTATTAGATATAATGTAAAATGTAATATCATAGTGGAAAATGAGATGGTTGAATATGAATTTATAAATTTATTTTCTAATCATATAAGTGAGGGGTATAGCTTCAACTCAGTGAAATATTTTTTAGTGGTAAGGATATAGTTATGGCCATCATATGAGGTGGGGTTTATCTTCCCAATGAGATCAAGGCCCCATGTAGAAATTAGATAGGGTGGGAGCATTGGTTTTAGAGTCTTGGTTGGGGTACAAATCAAATTGGCATGTCATTGACATTTATCATAATTTTTAACATACACAATTTCATATGCATCCATAATTAGGAGATTTTTGGATAGGATGGACCCACTCATATGGGCTCCACATACTCCATGAACTTCTCATAACATTAATGTTGATTCTACCAAATTTAAATAATTAAGCAAAGTTCTATAAAATTTTTGGTGGTAAAGGTTTGGTCTAAGTAAGGTATATCATATGACATGGTGGATAAAGGATTTAGATTGTTTGTGTGATAGGTCAGGTGGCATAACATGGTCCTAAAGGTAGGTATAAAGGTCAGAATGCCATATAGAGTTGGGACTGATAATATCATAGATCATTACAATGTTTGAAGGTTCATGAACTAGAGTTAAAATATTTTCAATGAGGAATTGATATTATTTCACCGTATCTATATTATTAATTAAATATCCAATGGTGTTCATGACATCTATTTTTATATTACTAGCCCTTGGTATGAGTTTAAATTATATGTTGGAATTTTTTTTGTTTGAGAGTGTCAACCATGGCCTTGTATGGTACCAAATTATCATCCTTGGTCTAAAAGTGGTCTATAATCTGATTGATGTTTAAGTAAGAATCACTATAAACCTTGAGATGTTGAATGTTCCATTGTACTACTTGTTAAAGCCATGAAATGAGTGATTTGTATTTGGCTATGTTGTTAGTACAAAGACAGCTAATATGAAATGATTTAGGGATAAAATACCCTTGTGGTGTAATAAATAATAGGCCTACCCTTGATCCATGTGTTGTGAATGATCCATTAAAATAGAGATTCTATTGTTACTCTAAAAAAGGTGTTTTAATGATGGTCATAACGGACTCATATGGGAATTAGAAAGTTAGCGGTTCTATATTTGTAAGGGGAGTTTCAATAAGCTAATTTGTAAGTACTTATCCCTTTATGGCCTTTTGATTTATGTATTATATCTTGAAATTTCTCATAATCATGATCCATTTAGCCATATATCCTTGTAAATATATTTTAGATAGTATATACTTGAGCAGATCTACTTTTGAAATGACTATGGTCTTGTTGTTTAACATGTAATGTTATAGTTTCTAAGCTATACAGACCATAACTAACCAAGAGTTTTCAATGGGCATATAATTTTTATCATACATGACCATTTTAAAAATTATATAATACATGACATGTTCTTTTCCATTATCATTATGATGAGCTAGAAGTGCCCCTAGGGTTTTGTCTATAATAGATAGGTATAATAAGAATGGCTTTCTTGACATTGGTGGCAATAAAATAGGAAATTTTACAAGATAGTCCTTTAAATTCTAAAACCCTTTCTAGAATTCATCATCCCTATTAAATAAGACACATTTCTTTAGTAGGTGTGTAAATAGATGTCATTTTTTAGGAAATTGAGAAATGAATCATCTAATAGAATAGATATTACCTTCTAAACTATGGATCTACTTTAAATTGGAAGGTGACTATATCTCAATAATGGCTTATAATTTAGTTAGATCAACTTCACTACATTAATGAGATAAAATGAAACCAAGTAATTTGTATGAACTAACTCCAGAAACACACTTCTTAGGATTGAATCTACCTGTGTATTCACATAGTCTCTCAAATATCCATCATAGTGTTGTTAGATGATTGGCTCTAGTCTTTAATTTACCTAATATGTCTTCAACATAGTCTTCAATAATGTCATGCATAATATTGTGAAATATGATGTTCATGGCTCTTTGGTATGTACCCCTATAATTTTTGAGACCAAATGGCATAACCTAATAATAGAATGTTCCCCATAGAGTGGTGAATGCTATTTTGTGTTGGTCTTCTAGAATAATCTAGATATGGTTGTATCCTAAAAATACATCCATTAGTGAAAGCATTTCATACCTAAATATGGAGTCAAGTATCATGTCAATCGATGATAGAAAAAATTCATCTTTAGGGCATGCCTTATTTATATCTATGAAATTAGTGCAAAATTTGAATTTTTTAGCTTCTTACTGACTACCACAACATTTAAGATCCACTCTAACTAGTCAATTAATCGAATATATATCGCTTATAATATTTTTTCCAACTCTTTTTTTACTAACATAGTAATCCAATGATGTATATTACATAATTTTTTTTTCATGGGTTTGTCATTAGGATGTACAATAAGGTGATGTAGAACTAAGGTAGGGTCCAAACCTAACATGTTTAAATAGGCCAATGTAAATATATCAAAAAATTACCTCAAAAGGGTTATAAATATTTCACATTTCTCCTTAGTGAGAGACATGCCTAATTTGATTCATTTTAGGTTATTTAGAGTTTTGATGTTGACCATTGTAGTGTCCTCCATAATAAGATTCAAACTATCTTATAGAATAGTTGGCAAAGATTTAAATTGGCATATAATGGTAGAGTCCTCTATTTGGACTGGCTCCTCAAGTTCCCTCCCATTGGTAAGTATGGCCATGTGATAAATATTACTACAAACAAGTGAATGATCTAATTCAAGGCATGATTTTATTCACAACTAAACTCATACCCACAGGTAAGTTCAACATTGGTGGTTTCCTGAGTTATGTTTGAGGAAGATTAAACATCCCCATCTAATGGTGCCTGAAATAGGTTTTCACCAAAAGACTGGCCTATCTCTTTACTTTTTCCTTGGTCCAAAAGTGCCTCAAAGAGGTTTTCACTTTGGGACATCAATGTTTTATTCATTTTTTTGTGGCTAAGGGTGTTCACCTTTTCTCCAAAATAAGCTATATGATCTATTTTGATTGAAAACCCTTCTTTGTGGTCTCCCAATAGAACATGGTCTCTTAGGCTTAGGAAATCATAGAAGGCCTCATCATTCTCAAACTCTTATATAGGCACTATGGATTCTTGTTGCTCCAAATATATAAGTTGAGGGTGATATAGAGAAAACAAATTGTGTAAAATAACTTGTTTTAGGGTAAAAATGGCGTGAGTGTCAAATAGATTGGTGTTGTCTAGGTATTTATAATGGCTATGATTAGACTCTGTTTCACTACTAGCATCATCATCACTAGTCTTAGGCATTAGAACATGAATACGATATTTGGGGCCACCCTCAAGTGGTTTAAATTTGAGACCATAGGTTCCTTTGTATTGAGTCATGGATATTGGCTCAAGTGTTGTTAATTTGACTTGAAACCTCCTCCTTCATAAATGTACCTCTCCATGATCATATTAGGAATTGGGTATTAGAAATTTTTATAATAGTCAAATAATTTATCATTGTATAACCATGATTCATCATTTGTAAGTGGGTCTTGTTATTGGCTAGTGGCTGGTGTGAAAATTATAGGTGATGGACTATGCATTTTGCCTTTATATTTTTGTTACCATTTCATGCAAATTTTTTTGGCTTTAGGTCTTCCATCAGATTTGGGATTATGTTAAGCTTAGCAATGTGAAATGTATCATGGGTTAGATATTCTCCTAGGCAATTAGCTATGATGATAAAATGATTAGACATTTTAGGAGGTGATATATGTGAATATGAATCAAGGTTACTTGGGTCTATGTAATTGGCCTCTAACAAATTGATATGAATTTCTTTCCTTTTGTCCTTTTTGGGAACTGGATTCAAGCCAAAACAATAGTTATAGATCTCATACTTAGCCTTCAAATGTTTACATTATTCATAGGGATGAAAATCTCCATGAATGGTGACCTCCATGCCAAAATGTGATAATTTGAAATAGTGGTGGAATGTTGAAGCGATTGCACAAATCTCATGTATCCAAGGTCTACACAAAATCAAATTGTATGATAATTTCAGGTCTAACACATGGCATAATGTATCATGGATCAAAGGCCTGATGATAATTAGTAAGATAATGGTGCCTTGTGATTTTCACTCTTCATTTTTATAGGCCTTGATTGTGATATTTTCTTATTGGAGATAAACTATTTTGTATCTAATATGCTTGATGAAATTTAGGGACACAATATTTAAGCCCGATCCATTTTCTATGAGGACACACTTCACTTTGTGTTATATGATGATAACTTTGATGTATAATGGACTATTATGAATAGGGGAAAGGGATGATATATCACTTTTGTTGAATGATAACTGATGTCCTAGGGCTAGATGTTAAACCAAAGCTTGGAAATTGTCTAGGATTATGTCATTGGGAACTTGGGATTGGCTAAGGAACTTTATTAAGATGTTCTTGTTGATAGTAGTCATATGAAACAAATCAAAAATGGAAATTTGTGAAGGCATCTTTTGAAGTTGTTTCAAAATATCAAACATATCATCATTCATAATAGTAAATGGCTTGTTTCTAACTATAATGATGGGTTGGATGGGTTTAATGGTAGATGGATGTGGGCCTAAGATGGTAATATTTGACTACCAAGTGGTGATTTCACATTCAAGATTAGATATAAAACCATTATTGATAACAAATGATGGTAGAGGGGGATTAGATAATATAATTCTTGGTTGTCAATACATGTATATGTGGTCATGGGGTAAGGATGATTTATCACTATATGTTCAAAAAGTAATAATCTTTGCTTCCCAGTATGCTTGTATGTGGTCCCAAGTTAAGGAAAGATCACTAACATAGGTTGGTTGGTTGGAATTGGTTAGTAACAGTCATATTTTGTTAAAACTTGGTATTGGATTGATGGAAATGGTGGAAATATAACCTCCTATAATATGACTTACAACCTTGTTCTATTCATGTGTAACTATGTGGTAAGTATGTTAGTTGTTGGCATCATTCTAGATTTGGTTATATCCATTTGGTTGACATTGGTTATATTACTACTAGTATTGCCATTATTTTCTTATCTATTGATATTTTTATTATTTTTTCTATCCTGTACTACTATTGTTGTTGGTTGTTTTTATTTTGTGGAAAAGGGTTTTAATAAATACTCAGGTTTTGATTGGATGTAGATGCTCTATTATCCAATTTTATCTCTATGTTTTCTAACATATTTTGAATGAGATGTTTGATTTTCACACAATGGCTTAGATTATGTATATTAACTCAATGATATTTACAAAACTCATTCTATGTATACCAATTTTGATAAAGAATGACGTCAAGATAGTGCTTCAAAATGGGCCAACTAATTAGTTTTGCAAAGGATAATTTACAAAACACAACTTCAATAAGCACTCCAAGGTCACTAAAAACTTGGTGAGTATGCCCATTTTGCCTTGGAGGAGGGGTTTACAAAGGTAATATTTGTTTTATTTGTTGAGATGTTCTAGGCTATTATAAAGGTTGTACTTGCTAAATAGGTTTTTGGTGAGGAGTAATGTGCATTTTTGGCATGGGTTGAGTAGATGATGTTTGCACCATTTGGAAATGTCATGGCTCAGTTACTTCATTTCCAACAACATTCTTTCTATATTTAAACTACTTGGTCTTTTCATAATCACTTAATAGGGTTAGTTGTCATACTTACATTTGAACTTAGTTGTGATTTTGATTTTGGTCATTTCCTTAGTTTTGATTCTAGTTATGATTTAACAAGGTAAAATTAATGATCCCTTTGTTAATAAAGGCCTTTTATATTAACAAATATTCATCAATAATTTATTTTAAAGTGTGTGCACAATACAGCTCTAGATGGTAAGATATCTCACTATGTAAATTCTTGTTAAACATAGTGACTAATTACTTATATGGTAAACTATGGGTGAAATGGCTAGCAAGTTCTATCCATTATTGTAGGTAACTTATGAATCTTTTAACAACTTTTTGATTGGCTTGTATTAGATATACCAACAAAATCTTAATTTCAAGATTGTAGGAGCAATATTGCACAATCTTGTCTAAAAGTTTATAAAAATTAGATATTGAATTCTTCAATAATTTTAGGAACCACTCCAAATCCTATCCTACTAGAATCTAAGGAAAAAAAATTAGGAGGTATATGTCACTATAAGACATTAGTTGGAAAGAAACAAATAATTATGTTAAATGGGCCTTAAGGTCTCCTTTACCCTTATATTTGTCAAACTTTAGTTGTTTATACCCTAGAGAAATGGTATTTACAAATAATCCATGTTGAATGGGTAGGAATACTATCATCCAACTTAATCTTCTTGGTTTTCTTCCAAGCTTGTATGGGGGTAATTGCATCCTTCATTTATTGTAATTCCTTTTCTAGGAAATTAGATGGAACATTATCTTGAGATGAAGGATAGGTGGTCAAAAGTGGATTACTTTGATAATGGTATAATGGGGGCATGCTTTTTTTTGGAATGTTGGTTTGGTTACAGAATTGACAAAGAATATGCATACATAGATTAGGATGCAATTATTGGAATTGTCCACATTGTGGTGTGATATTCTAGTTAGGATTTGGTATATCAACCTAATTTTTTGGGAAATATGGATGAGATGGAAGGACATGGCTTTGAGTGAAGTATTGTGCCTACTAAGGTTGAATATGGACATTTTGCTAACTAGTCAAACCTAGTTGAATAAGGATAACTTGTTTTGAAACAAGGTCCTATCATTGAATTTATGGTATGTTGGGAATAAAAGGAAATTATTGCTTAATCAATACTTGTGAAATATTAGTACCTCTTCATTACACAAACACTTGAGAATTATATATTTGTAGAGTGTGGCATTTGTCACTAGCCAATGGACACGTATTATTGATTAGGCAACATTTATCAAGGTATGTTGGTCTATGACTATTGAGGCATACTTGTTATTACCTGATGAGGTAGAACATTGGTTAACCCCTATTGATGTGGTGGAATGTTTTGCCTCTCCTATGTTCTTATATTGGATTATTCCTATTTTTTTGGAATGTTAGTCATCACCTATTGTGGTATATTAATATTCATCACAATTTGTTGAGTCAAGGCACTAATTTGCATTTGACTACTTAATCTTTGTAGTTGTGTGCTTGAAAAATAATTTGGTTGAGGATTAGAGGTAGTTTACTATGGTTGAGAGGTATAAGTTCCTACCCATTGCTATTGCAAACCACTCATGGTTTTATCTAAAGTAATTTTTTTTGGACTAGTCATTTATGCAATTAAACCACTTTGGTCTAGATTAGATGACACTTGAATGTTATCTATCATGTTTGGCACATTAATATGCATAGAAGTAGTAAACACCTCTTTAATATCTAGGTAATTAAACATGTATCCAAATAAAGTGCTTTACAGGAATGGGTCTACCAAAATTTTATTAACTTGTTAATTCGATTAAGGCTCATGTTGAAGGAGCTAGATTGATTAGTGGATCATTTAACATGGTTATATTGTTGATATTGTACTCTAAGTTAAAATAGGTATGGTATTCTATTTACATATATATCAAATGGTCCTCTATGATTCCCTTTCTTGTGACAAGCATACATAGGTCCTGATATGGGATTGACACTAGAGCTTGAGGATTGATAGAAGAAGCCTTACCATTGGTTTGATTGTAAGATATGTTGTAAGGCACTATAACTATATTTTAAAAAAAATCATGGGGGAAGTTTGATTTAAAATTACTCCCTACCTCTATGGCTCTATTTAAAACTTCATCCTTTTTTACAATCAAGTGATGATACAAAAATAGGTATCATATCTTGATGGCATCATAATGTGGTATGGTTGTTGTTGAGCTTGATCCACAATCAAAGGTATGTTAGCTAGGTACTATGTTGTTTATTATTGGTACTCCTTTGAGTATGAAGGTGTGTTAGCCAAATATTGAGATAAAGGATCTTGGATTTATTCCCCTGATTGATGGTTGTAAGGTGGATAGGTATCTATCTCACAAACTACATCATCATCATAAGGGTCTTAAACAAAGTTATCTTGTGTGACAACATTATCATATCCTGGATTGTACATGGCTCCACTATGAGTATAGAGAGATATATTCAAATAAGTATTGAATTTTTCAAAATAAAATATAGAGTTTTAAAAACTTTTAAAAATAATGTCCAAAGGACAAATGGTTCAAACTTGGTCTAACGTGGTCAAAAAGGTGGAGTTGTATCTCTAAAAGATCTATGCTAAAACTTGGTATAAAATAGTCTAAAATCAAATGTCTAATGTTAAATGTCTCACACAAAATTTCAAGTGGATGAAATAAAAATACAATGCCAAACCTAGGTACAAAGTGTTTCAAACAAGTCTAATCTAAGAAAACAAAAGTTGCTAGGTCTTTGGAAAAATAAGGCACAAAATCTAGACTTTAAAAATAAGGTGACATATTAAATCTAATAAATTTAAAACACTTTGGCATAAAATAGGATTTTGATTTTTGGTCAATTGGAATAAGGCATTAAATAAAAGGCATATGAAAGATAGGCTATTTCTCCCAAATCTAGGCACCAACAATAATTTTTAAATAGGGTAAATAATTAACCTATGTTGCACAACCCAAAAGAGAAAGATCAATGTTTAAGACAAAATTACATAAGGCATAAGCATACATCAATCAATGTTTGGATTATAACTTATTAAGATTAATTTCAAACTCAATATAGAAAACTAGGCTTCTTTAAAACAAACAACAAGCTAGACAAAGATGAATGACATCATGACACTAGGTAAGGAGCCAAGAGGAACACATATATTTGGTTTCATAATTATAATTTGGACACAAGGTAAAAAATTATATGAAATTATTTGATCAGTGTAAAAACATTTTATTTCAAGACTCAAAGTCATAAAACTTGAAATCATTTGGGTAGTGTAACATTACCCTTTACAATCAAATGACACACACAAATAAAGGTTGATAAAAATACTAAGCCATATGTATGATGTCAAATAGATGATATAATTCCTCCTTAATCAATTGAGTGATGTATAAGATAACAATATTTTTTGACGTGGTATAATAAACTAGATAGATAGACTCAAAACCATGCACAAAAAGGATAAAAAAGACAAAAACACCTAAGTATAATGTCATAAATCCTAAAATTGACAAGATTTCATAGTAATATCAAATTCCATAAATATACTCACTCTTGTAAATATTTTAAGTGTTAATACAAAAATAAAATCATGTGAAAATTAGGGGTTTTAGGCCCCCTCTTTTCCCAAGAGTTTTTACTATGGCATGGAACTTCAAGCTACATGCTTTGCATCTAAAATATATCCATGACAAGTGGGGTTGTTTTAAACTATTAGTTTTCATGTATTTATAGATGGTCCCAAATTTGGATAACATAATAGATACATCAATTATATCTATGTCAATTAGCATGTTGTTAAATGGTATTGTCCTTTTCACAACCACTACATCTGTCACTTGCTTAGTATAGTGTGATGTCTATGTTGATCCTATAGTTTGAGTTGGAGTACCACTAATAAATCTTATTTTAAGCATTCAAAAAAATCATCCCAATGGGTCACCCTAAATTTAAATACCCCACCATGGATTAGGGTTGAAATAATGTCAGGAGATGAATTCCCAAGTTAATGCTTCCCTAGAGAACCTATGAGGAGGTGATGAATTGTCACTCATAAACTCAAATACATTAAAATAAAGAAAAGTTAAAATACTTTAGGGTTGCATTTGGATCATCCAAATCATATGGATTTGAGGAGGGCCTAAATAATGTTCTTTTCATGCTTTTGGACTAAAGAGACTGAGGTAAAGAATGAACACTTTTGGTTACCTGAGTTCCTTAAAGGGGATGGGGGGAGAACATACATGCATCAATCATTTTACTAAAACAAACAACTTTAAAAGAACAAACATAAAATAAACAAATCTTAGGAGCATATAACTAAGTGTTAGAGTTAATTTTATTTCACCAAAATGAGATGTGTTGTGAAATTTTGGTCCCTTGGCATTATTTTTGAAAGCTTTTAACTAAAATGAAAATGATTTAAAAAAAATCTTAGTAAAACACCAATTTGAAAATGTGAAAATTTCAAGTTAGAAGTATTTTAAATGTCTCTTTGTGGCCTTTAGGTCTTGAAAAACTTGTTATAAATTCCTTGTGATTAGAATCACTTCATGAATGAACAAATCAATTCCAAAATGTTTCTCTCAGGTTCATATATAGTATAAAACCATAGAACACAAAGTAAAACCACAACTCTACAAAACCAGGATTGTTAGTGTAATATCATAACTTATAAGAAAATAGATTATAAAATACAATATCATTATTATAAGTTAAAAAATGTTAAACATAGGGAAATATCACTAATCTAAGAGTCACAATATTTTTAACTTAACTAAGAAAGTTAATAAACCACTAGTAGTTTAGGGGCAATGTCATTGATTCTTTAGTGATATCATAACTTGCAAAATCATGGTATTGTGATATCATGATTGTAAGAGTCATTATATTTTAATATTTATAAAATACCTATAGGTATAAAATAGTTACTAGAATAGTAATATTTAGTTTTAAATATATATAAATAGAGACAAAACCATGATTGTGTGAGATGTGATATAATTTTAATATCATGAATCTAGAGAGAAAAATCATGACTGCACAGGGTAACTTCATAAATTTTATAAAAATGTCCCTTAACCTCCAATTTTCACCTATTTTGGTCATCAAAATTAAATTTATACATGAAAATCATTAGTAAATTTCTCTTAAAGTCCTTAGGATCAACATCATGGGGTATGCATTCCATCAGGTGTGCCATTATTTGATCATAGGAATCTAAGAAGGTAGGTTAGTAAAGTGTTAGTTCAAGCAATAAAACTCAAAGTAACACACTAAAAATTACACTCTTAGCCTAGATAGAAGAGATAACTTAGTAATAAAAACTAAATAAAATCATAATAAAAACATAAAAGACAGTAACTCTTTTACCTTACTTGGGAGATATAAATTCTTTGTATAGTGGCTTGCTCAACTTGTGCATCAGGAAGTTTTAGGAAAATGAAGCTTGTTGGATCCTTCTTTCCTAGGTACTATTGGCTTTGATGTGACTTGTGATTGCTTGGCTTAAGATTTTGGCATTATAACACTATTTCAAAGTTTGTATCTCTACAAATTGGCATTATAACTTTGGCTTATGAGAGATTAAAAATGAAGAGGTATGGAATTGTATTTATAGCCTTAGGAATTAACTCTCACCCAAGGTGAGTTACGGTTGAGTTAAGGCTTGGAATGGGTTCAAACTAAACATAGGTGAGTAAAATATAAACTTAGTAGAGTTAATAGTTACCAAATAGTTATGATTTGTAGTTACTAGGCATGGCTCTCAAAATTAGATATTTTAGAATATTTTCAAAGATCTTAATAATTCATAAAGACAATGATGAAAGGCTAGAATATTTTTATTTTTGAATTTCTATTTTTAGATATTCATTAACTTCAAATGGATAATTTATCTAAGAACTTAATCTATTTTATCTTTTTAATTGATTTATATTAACCTTTATCTCTTTCAATATTTGATTTAAGTGTGCAAGTGCCCCACTTAATAGGTTAATAGGCCAAATTGATAGTTTTTATGCCTCAAGATGATTCAATTCAAAATTTATTCACATGTAAGACCTATAAATGACTCCATAAGGTTTTGAACAAGTAGGTGATGTCACTACATCATAAGAGTAGGTAACCTTTCCATACAAACATTTTTTTTACATCAAATTCATTGAATAATGTTTTAAAAAAATTGATTTGAGAGCAGGGCATCAAAAATTATAGGTAAAATATGATAACATCCCATAAAAAAATTTTACGATCCATTACTTTCACTATGAGCTCATAGTCCTACATTTTTTACTAATATATTCACTAATTTATTTAAGTAATCTCATGAACAACATGTTTAGGGACTTCATTTATTCGTTTATACTCATTTTTATGCATGAAATTTTTATATATTTTAAGATCAAGGAGGACATTTTACATCATTTAAAATTGGTTATGAATTAGTTGAGATAACATAAATTATATGACAAGATATCTAAGTGTGATTTATTCAAAAAAAGTTACACTATTTAGGTAACATAATTTTATTATATGGAATATCTACTAACACAAAATATATTCAATAATTCATGGGTTGTCCTACACCTTGAAATATCCATGAGGTTCACAATTTCATGGGGTTGGCTAATTATTAAAGCAAGTTTGTTTTGATTTTTTTAAGATATCCAATCCCATCAGTTGTATATTTTTATTTTTAATGGGTGGATTAGTGTGAAACATATTTTTATCATCTCAAGGATAAGATTACTTCAATTTTATTACTTCAAGTATCATATCTAAATGGACTTTTTTCATAACATACGCTTTAGGAGATGTTTTTTGGTGGATTTATGATGCATGAAATCCAATTTATATCTTATGATTTATGGAACATGAACCATATGACATTAATTACGTTACTTATACTTAGATTTTGTAATGATTGTACATGTGTTACATATTTTGAGACATTTTATGTTAGAAAAACATTTTAATTTCAAAATAGACTTATTGGGGATTTAGTTCCTCTTCACCCAATGCAACCTAAATTCCCATAAATAATTTTATCTAAAGTTTATATTATATTATGACATAGACATGAGTTACATTAAATTTAAAAAATAATATACTAATTAATTACATTAGTTGTAGAAGGTAGGTTGGTGCTATTGCAACCACTTGATCTACCCTCATATATTTAATGTTGAGGCATTTACCTAATAATAAGTTAAGGAAGTTATTTTAATAAATAAAAATTATCATAGATACAAGTTATACTATTGAAAGTAATTTTATATTATAAAATTTATAGGTAGGACTTATGTTCCAAACCTATGAGGAGGATAATTGTGCTCATATAGATTAATAGTGTTCCTTAGTCCAGTCACACTAGATTGACCAAGTTGATGGATAATATGAGACAACATAATCTCTATAATGTGATTTAAAAAGATTCAATAGAGTATGTATCAAAGTTCATAGAGTTTCAATGAGTTAGAACTAAACATTTTCACCCAACATGATTGTTCTATCCACATAAAATACATTTATTGAAGCATTTTTTTTACATGAATTTCATATAATAAATTATGATGTATAAAAAGAATTATGATGTTATTTTGGTTGTATTGAGTAAGCTCACTAAATTTTCCCACTTCATTCCATGAAACTTGAAATATGATGCACTAATCCTAACATGAATATTTTTTTAGGATATCTTAATATTACATCAAATTCTAGAGAATATCATCTCAGATAGAGTGGTTTGCATTACTTATATATTCTTGTATAATATACATGAAACATTATAAAAACAATTTATCCAAGCTTTTAATCCTAAGACCAAAGGTAATAAAAAGAGGATAAATTAATCTTTGTAATATATGATATAAATGTAACGCATGGACCGATACTAAAAATGGTAAGAACAACTTACCTTGGTTGAATTTATATACAAAAAACACACCAATACATTGTTAAAATGCTACCATTTTAGGATTCTCATCATGTAAAGTTTTATAAAAACATTGGTTTGGATTGTAAAGAATATAGTGTTATTAAGGGTCCAAAAAAATTATTTGAGATGAAGGAATAATTTAAGATAATCATATAACATCTTATCATGGTAGTAGATAAAAAGAATAACTACATTGATAATAAGATAGCTGTGATGTTATGTTCTCAATGGGCAACAAAGTTTTCCTTTGATTAAATCCCAAAAATACTTTAGTCCAATTTGGTAAGTCATACAAATAGGAAATGAGTTTTCTAGGGATTTTTGATGTCATATAAATCATTGAATTGGTTTATTATATAATTTCACTACATATATAATTTACCTAATTTCATAATGTTTTTTTTATACACCATTTTTTTTACTTTATCACTTTACTAATGTTTTCTCTTGTAGTGGCTTGTTGATGCATCATTATCCTTGAGTTCATTCCTTAAAGAGCGCACTACAAATGAAGTGGGATCAATGTGTTGTAATTTTTGATATATGTTTCCATACTATCATGTCACATAATCACTACTATAAATATGACCTCATTTAAGTCTCCATCTATCTTTCCTATTCAACTACCTTTTTTCATGTTTTCTAGCTTCCCTATATCCTACAATATTAACCTAACTAATATAGTTTATTTAATTCTTGTGTCTTCCTTGTAATTTATTAACTATCCTTATATATTTTTGAATCTATAATTTTATCATTTATACTATATGGACCTAGCTAATACCTTTTTATGCTAGTTGACATCTTCCAACTGTATCGGACTAGAAAATATTATTAGGCTAGAGTTCAAGGTTAGTTTTTAGTATTGGATAATTATACATAAGGGTATTATTTCATTAGTATAAATATATATCACATTATTACACTCTTATTCCACTTTCATTTCTTCCTTGAGGAAGTATTAGGGATAGTTAGTTGTTTAGAACCCTATTTTAGATGCATTTTATTATGGTGTCATTGAATTTGAATAGTATAGGTATTTTAGACTTCCTAATTAAGGATATATGTGTATTCATTCAAAAAAATTAGGTATTCAATATACAACATTTATTACAAGGATATCATGAATCCAAAGGGTGAGATTGAATCATTGATGTGTCCACCCCAAGATAAATATTTTTATCCATATAATATTTCATTTACTTAGCAGATTAGATGTTTTCCATTAATTTTTTAATGTACATCCATATTATTTCTTAGGATCTTCCTTATACCAAATAAACTTATACGTATATATAGGGTTCATCAGGCTTACCATTTATTACATTACGTTTCACAAACCCCTATTTGATTGACCATTACACCTTATCTTATTTATAATCACTTACCCATCATTTAATTTACTTTCACCCCTTTACAATAATTTAATTTACTTTCATCCTAACAATAATATTTACAATTATTTGTATTTATTGAGGTCTAGTGACAGACATATCCTTATGTAATATTATTTAGGTTTGGTACCATTTATTATTGATATTTGAGTTACAGGTTTCCCTCTACTCTATATATTGATGCCATAGGTCCTTACCCACTTGTCCAAGAAAACACAAGTTTTATTTCAATGAGTTTATTTTATCCTCATCTATTGAGATAAAAATAATAATTTTAAGTCTTCCTATCATATGCATATATCTCAGTGAACTCAACATGAACCTTATTCCACCTTTCCCTAGACTAGCTTCAAGTTTGTATTTTTAGATTCTTAGTAACATCATAAAAATAATCATATATATTTTAGTACAATTTTTTTTGACCAAATTGGTATATTTTATTATTTTTATAAACTTTCTTATATAGCTCATTACATTTTATTGTCTAATGCCAATTTTATCATCCTAAATGATACAATCTTATGTTAGTTCCCAGCTATAAAAACAAACCCAATATAGTTATATGTTTGATTCTGATTATATGGACCAACTCAACACATTTCTATTTGAGTAGTTTTTACTTTTGAATTTACCAACTAACCCAATATTATTATTAGCTTTTTTTCATTTCATTTCATGTTTTAAATTTTCATTTGGATATTAATCATATTTATTTATTTTTTAATTTTGTCTTCTTATAACTATGTTTAAAATGTAGTAAATCTATTAGAGTTGTTGTTTTGGGCCAAGTAGTCCTTATTTTTACCTGATTCATGGTGTGAGTGATATTATCCAAATACTCAAGCCATTGCATAACACTATATAGAGACTTAGCTTTGCACGTGCCTCATATTATATCAAAAACACTTAAGTCTTAATTTTTTAACATATAGTAATCCTTTTATCCACTTTATTTTTTAGTGAAATAGTAAGTGGTTAGCCATAGAAAGTTATTCTAAATATACCTCAGAAACATGACTTTGAAACAATAGGACATTGGAACCCTTTGTGATCAGTTACATTTTGACATTGTTCATTATTTATTCCTAAGATCAATATATATATATAATAGCATATAAGTCAAACAAAAAATGTTTACTTATACCTACCTACTTTTATTTTGTTGTTACTTGGTTAAATTTTCTTCTTATTTTTTATCCAAACTATATAAGCTAGCATGATACCATTATGTGTCATGTGATCATTTCATTAGCTAACCCAATACATTTGTGTGTGTCTTTTCAATTGCATAGATGGTAGTTTAATTCTATTAGTTTATATATAATTACATATGTGAGATCGATGTAGTTCTACCTTTAGTTCAAATTGTACCTACTAACCCAATATAATTTTATTCTTTTACCTTACTACATCAAAAAATTAAGAGTGTATCCTTATCAATTTATTACTAACTATATTAGTTGAACTGATACAATTATTTCCCAAGACCTTACTATATTAGTTATCATTATATAGTTTGATATATCTTGCTTCAGTTCCCATACATATTGTCCAACCTAATATGTTTTTCTTTATCACTCCTATGTAATTAAATGCATTGTCCAACTCAATATAGTTTTTATTTTACATTACACTATGTAAAACCTCTTGGACCAATCTAAATAGAAAACCAAATAGGAATTTCAAGTATTTATTAACAATCCTAATGTCATATAACAAACCAATCATAATAGATTATCCAAAAATGCTTACATGCCTTATAATTTTTCCATGACTCAAGAACAAACTCAAAGAAATAATAATATATTGTAGACTATATGAAAACGGTATGATCCATATAACAACCCTAAATACTATAGTTTTCACCTACTCTAAGACTATGATATTGAAGAGGATTGAGACATTGAGTATACATATGAAATGATAACACATCTCCATGAACATCATGAGCACAAAGAAAATAACCATGTATTTGTATATCATCTCATGATGGAACCCAAAATTAATTCTCCTCCTTCCCATAATCATTTTTTATACATGACTTGGGGGAAATTAATTTCCATCTTCCTCATTTCTTTCCTCATATACCATGCCTAGTTGTGTTACTAGCATAATGGGTCTCTATTTTATCATACCTACCCAAATTTACCATGTTAATACCAATGTTAATATTATGTCTAGTGTATCCTAAAAATCCAATCAAGATTATACCTATAAACATAACACTCTCAATCCTAACCAAATGATCTTACAAGAAATGATACAAATGGATATCATTCAAGCCAATAGTAGTGCTTAGAGGATATAAATGTAAAACTAAAATTTTCAAATGTAAAAGTAACCTCAATAGCTTCAGTGGGAAGTTACAAATAAAATTTCACCCCCATAAATAATTCCATGTTAATATTATTCTACATATTCTAATTCATAGAAAATTCATTAAACACATTCAAAATGAACCCTTAGTCCTTCAAATTGTAAACATTAACATAAGTGAAATTACTCCTACATTATTGTATAATGGATCCAACAATATAGATTTGCATTTGAATAACTTTATTAACCTTTATAAATACTATATTAAACTCAACACCTTTATTTATACTAAAATACTTGTCAAAAACTTCTCCAGTGATGATTTTGATTGGTACAATCAACTAAATTCTAACTACATTTCTATATTGCAGGACTTATTTAATACATTATTTTAATAATTTAAATCCAATAGACTACCTAAAAAAACATGGATTATTTCATCATATATAACAAATCATAAAGTGAGATTGTCCAAGCCTTTATCAAATATTGGAAATAATTATCTAAAAAATCAAAGCACAATATTTTGAAAGATAACCTCTTCCACCTTTTCAAAAATTCACTAAATCCAAAATTATAATATATCATTAGGAATATTAGTCCAAAATTAATGGAGGAATCCTTATATCAATCCAAATTTCAATATCTACTCATAATATAATTCAATTCTTCCAAACCCAAGCTTGGAACTTGAATTTTATAGGATCTAAAAATAAGAATGCTCTAGAAAATGGTATCTCTAACACTTACAATTTTAATAGAATAATGAATGTCATTATAATAGGAAGCTCAAATTAAGTGAATATTTTCCCACGTATTAATTGAAGTCCTTTTTGACATCTTCCTTATCCTTTACAAAATAACTATTATGAAATCCATCTACCTCTTTCCCTAGTAGCTAAGATTAGAAAATGCATTCCTAGGCCTTCACCTATACATTTTTATCACTTCTCATCCCAGTACTCATTGGTATGATCCTTAAAAATATTTATAAAGTGACACCAAGATTATGATAATGTAGGCAAGACTCATGACTCCAAGGTAAAGTGTGATGCATTTATCCAATCTAATGCTCACTTTAACATATACTCATCCACTTCCAAATAACACTCAAAACTAAAAACCTATAATTATAATCAATCCCATTTACAAATAGACCATATTTTTTTATTGAAACCATAATTAATCCTCATTCTTATAATAATAAGGAAATATTGGTCAATATGAACAACATGAATTGGGCATTTTCTTACATTGATCCTCATCACATCAAGCCTAATATTCCTTATACAACTTATATAATAGTTTAGGATAATCATACACATTTTATTGGCTATCAAATATATATAAATGATCACTTTTATGCTTTTATATCTCCTAACCATATCACCTAACTTGGTACAACTCCCTACTTCATAATTTTATCAACAAACCCGATGGTGTATACTTATCCTATTATGGTTCTTCCAACTATATTATCTAGTTTGATGTAGTATTCTATACCTAGATCAAGTCTAACTATATTATCTAAGCTATTACATTTTATTTCATTGACTATTTCTATTTATATTCTATTGGATATATAGTATATTTTCTTTAATCTAATTTTATTATATTGGTTAGGATAATATATTTTGTTTCTAATGTATTTATGCAACTAATAACATAAGATTATCCAATATTTTTGACTAATCCTACCTCAATTATATCAAAAGTTTTAATACCCCACATTTTTATTCAAAATAAAATTCAATCTAGATTAGTCTCTTATATAGTTGAATTTATTCATAATTTAGTTCCTCTTCATATTCATATCTAGCTCACACTGGGTTTGAGAAATGAGATGACATAGAATAAATTTATAAGATTCCATATAAAATTCCATTTCTCAAGCTCATGAGGATTTTTTCATGTCATATAAACCATAATATGAATATTTTTTTGACATGAACATTACTATATCACCAACTATGGGTCAAGAAGCTACCCTTATCAAGTTTGAGGAAAGGCTTTTACAACAATGTGAAGATATGTCCATCCAAGTCGATAAAAATATGGATGTATATATTTATTTAAAATTTATTATAGCATATATGATCCTTGACAAAATTTTACTTCATGTAGATGACCATTAATTATCCAACAGTATCTAAGTTATAAAATCTGAGTCAATCAAGCCTTAATAGATGAAGGCTCTATAAATTTTGTGGTCTCCATAAAACTCATTAATACATTAGGATACTCTAAATGAAATCATAAATCTATAAAAATCACATACTAAGGATATGATTGAATATAAATTCCTCCATAAGGATGTGTCTAGCTACATATCATGGTACCACCTATTACAATTGGAGATAAGGTTATGATTTTCAAATTCTCTATATCTTATAACATATTGTTTGGCCACCCTTGGACTTATTGTATGAGGGTCATGGTCTCTTCCACATGTCAATGCATGCAATCTACTTCTAAGTATACTATTTATAAGCTTTAAAGTGATACTAACCTTTGTAATTTTGAATAAATTAAAGAATTGTGTCTTTAAAATCCTAACTATTTAATCTTGACCTAGAATTCTATTATGTAAATATCAATGATTTAATTATCTTATCAACTCAAATCAAGGTTATAGTGGTTACCCTGACCTTGTGGTAAATATTCCATCTAACCTAATTGAATTCATTTATTCTTATCCCAATGATATTATATTTAAAATCAAAATGTTAGACCTCCCCACTTGCATCATATCTTAGTTTCCACAGACCTTGTGACCTCATTCTCTTAATAAGTCAACTAAAAAGTTTCCCACTTCTATGGTCATTATTAGGAAGCCATATTTATATACATCCTCTAGAAACAAAGTGGTAGAATACATTAATATAGATCTCTCCACTCCTAATTATGGTTATTATTAGACCCTATATGACCCATATTATTTTGTCTATGTCCAAAATAATAATGTGTAAATCATTTTTTATAATTCCTCTCTTTAGCAATCTTTTTAGAAATAATTATATTATTATAGCATTAAATTAATTGACATCATTTGATCTATTTTTATTTGTAACTTACCTAACATTACTCTTCCTTTGGTTCATGTTGATAGGTTAGAGATGGAACCATTTATACCTTTTACTTCAAGTATAGTTCATATTAATTTTGAGTTTCTTAAAATCATGATCAATGATCATATTATGAATCAAGCTTATTGGTTCACCATATTTTATGATCCACTAATCTCACTTATTATAGATATTTTGGCCACACTCATATTTCCTACACCAAATATGTCTCCTATGGAAATAAAATCACCATATTATAAATTGCATAGTTTCTCTTCTAACCAAAATAATAATATAGAGTGTATAAATGATATATAAATCAACATAATAAAGTTCTTTAATCAACCACTCTGCCTTGATAGTGATGATTTTTTCAATGAGATTACAAAAAACCCAATAGTATTATCCACATGGGTTAGATTTGGAACCATGCCTATTCAATAAAAAGATGAAGCATATTTTTATTTTAAAAAGGTTTCCAATCATTAAATTCATAAATTTAGAGTATATGATTTATTTTAAGCATGATAGAAGCCACATGGCCAAAATCCCACCATGGATAGTTAAAAACCTTAGTCTACTAATCATAGAAACTCTTTTTATTTCAAAAGGACTAATACACATTATTCAAATCATTGGTGAGATAATTAATAGTATCTGTATGTTATTAATCTCAAATTAGATAAATGACCTAGTATATCAAACATGCCAAATCCAAATATTACACCCGATTATATCCATAAACACATGGTGGTGCCATTTATATGGAAACCATGTTTTACACATCACATAGATAGAATTAGAGATACATTTCAAATACATTCCAATACCCTAGCCTAAATGTTCCTAAAAATTTTCACATGGCCCATATAGGATAGAGGAGTAACCTCCCTTATCACTAAAACCATCCATTAAACTTATAATTTTACAATCAATTTTGGGTTTATTTTATCATAATTTTATAATTTTTTAGTTATCCTTAGTTTCTTTTTGATTCTTTTGTACCATTTATTTGCCTCATTTTGGGATAATATATTATATAAATGCTTGTGATATAACCTTTTTAAATTAATATGTATGCTTTATTTACATGTTTACCATCTTTCAAAATGTTTCTGTCATTTAATTTCCCTTTATATTATTTGACCTACATTTACATGTAGTTTCAAAACCTTCTTTTAGACTAGTCACTTATAAAGCAAATATCTCCCTTATTTCATCAAATACTAGTATAAAAACATTATAAAACTATAATTAGATAAATACATATACCAAAATACCCATATTTCCATT
>JARHVA010006925.1:2500-30000 GCA_037957365.1 Torreya grandis | reverse complement strand
TTTGGATTCTTCTATTTATTCTTAGCAAAGCAAAATAGATTTTCTCTTTGTTCCAATAGTATCTATTCCCTTGTGTTTCTTTCTACTCCCTTTCTCATCCTCACCCTTTGAATTGTACCACTTTTATTGTCAAAATGTTGCTTATTATGGGTAGTTTTGTAATTATTAGGCCCATCCTATTATTTTTCCTCTTTGGAGACTCCTTGACTTAGGTATGGACAATGAGTTCTCCTTTATCCTTTGGATGAGTGGTATTTGGAGTAGTAGAAAGTGGAATGAAAATTGATAACAACATGGAATCACTTATTTGGATAGGAAATTAAGGAAGTTAAGGAATGAACCTAATCCATTCTAAAATTATCCTCTAGGGTGGAGTCTCCACCACATATTTTTTTTCTTCAAAGTCATTGTGATAGTTATTATAGAAGACTCAGCTTGAGTAGACTAGGGAATGGATATGTATAATTGGTAAAATGAGATAGGTGGTGATCAGAGGTAAACATGGAAACAAATACTAAATCCTAAAAATAAACATTCCTTTTAGTATCTTTGGATATAACTATGGTGGAAGGAATTAAATAATCAAAATAATTAGTAATTTTTTGCCCAATTTACCTAATGTTACCATGGTCATACAATGAATTGGTTTCTTTATAATTATTCTATAAGACTCAAATGGAGAAAGAGGTTCAATAATTGATATATTAGATGATAGGTAAACCATATGAGAATCCATAATTTTAATATAAGGAGTGATTTAAGACACTAAATTATTATAATCCAACCTTTTTTCTTCAATAAGTATCTTTGTGCTTGAACAAACAACTGGTGTATCCATTGGATTAGATGATATTAAATAAATATATTCAAAGGAGTAAATTAGAGATATGGTTGTAAGGACATCAGTAAATTCTAGAGTATGGGATTATTTAAATACAAACTCTGCATCTAGCTCAAGTGCCTTATCTTCCTCTAACAATTCAATGGATGTCAAATTATCCTTTTTTGATTCCACTTATGTTTCCTCTCCTAATATCTTTGTGTCTCCATATTCATATTCATATATTTAATCAAATAAATATGTCTATTTTTAAAGTTATGTCTTCTCCATACATCCACTCTTCATGGGTTTTCCATCTTCCTTCATCACTATCCAACACCTAGATAGGCTCTATTTATTTTCTTCCTTATTTCAATTCTTCATTCTCCTCCTTTGACTCCTTATATAGAGGATCCATGTTGGTAAGTGGGAATTCAATATGTATTTCTTATTATTTCACATTTGAAGGAAATATTTTATAAGTTTTGTGTTTTCTCTTTTAGGTTGAAATAAGTGGCTAAGTAAGAATGGACCCTTACCCTATAGAATGTGGAGTGGAAATATGAGAATTTATAGGAGTGGAAGGTGGAGGTGAAGGCATTGAGACTATAATAGTGATTGATGGATATGTTGGAGATGGAAAAGTTACAAATTTAGGTGGAAGAGTGACAAAATAACTTTGAAATAATGTAAGAAAATTCACTTGTTGAATTGAGATTAAGGGAGGTATAGGTGTAATAGATATTGTTACTAATTATAAACATTATAGAGATGGATTCATTTTATTTTTTTAGTGAGGGATTATATTTCCATTAGGAATGTTATTTATAATATGTGGATCTACCTTACCTTGAGGATAACCTTCCTCTAAGGGTCCAGCTTATGATTTTTATGAGAGGTGTGATGACCATGCTCTAGTGTTAATTAAGCATGTGGCTAAGGTCATTTATGACATGTATTTTTGTTTGACTTCACCAATATATTATTTAAATAATCTCTTGTGATTTAAAAATAATATTGAATCTATTGAGCTACCACCATTGGCATATTATACTTTTTCATCTAAGTATAAACCTTAGAATCATATGTAGCATTAATAAATATTGGATCATACTCATAACTCCTATGTCCATTGGGAATGTGAAATCCCTTCTTATAAGTTCATTGAGGTATTACCTCACTCTATTTATGGGATCTTAATAATGAGATTTTTATTCATTTAACCCATATTGGCTTCTTATCTTTTTAATTGAATTGATCTACCTCCTCAATGAATATTATATTTGGTCAATGCTTATAGAGGTCTTATGAAGTACCTTTGGTGATTGGAACTTAAATACTCATCCATATATATAATATCCTACTATATATATAATAATAATATCCTAATATGATAATTCATCAATGAAAATACATGGTAAATTTAGATAAAAATCCTTGGTTCCCTCTATCATGATTATAGTGTAGTCAGGATAGTACCAATAGTATCCCATATTAACAATGTTTCATCTTATATTGTAAGAAATCCTAGGTATGGCATGCCCATAAATGGATTGATACACTAATAGATATATTTCATCTCAAATATTATTTATTTTTCTCATAAACCTATAGACATGGAGTATGTAAAATTAATCATAGACCTTATTTTTTTACATATGTTGTAAATGCCTCCTAGGGTTGTCTATAATTTGTGTGCATTATCCCCATGATTTCATATACTATATAAGTCATCATGTAAAAAAATACATTATTTCACTAACCTTGAACATATGTTCCCTGAGATAGACACTGATAACCTCTTCAAATGCTACAATTTTATTAGAAGTTAAAATTATGTCTAGTAAGGGCACCCATGCCTCATTTATATAGGTGATGCTATAAAACCCATATAATATATTTAACAAGGCCATGACTATCTTAATACCTAGTATAAATTTTATTATGGTAATAGTGGAAATAACCCCTTGAATTACAAATTTTTCACCTTTTACCAGCCATTGTTTGAGCTTTCCCTCAATCGTGTTATGGTCTAACTAGGCATTAGTTGTGACCTAATCATAAATCATTTTGGGAAATGATAGGTGCAAATACTTCTCAAATTCATCCCCATAAATATAATCCACCACATTCCTATAATATTGAAGTGAAAATAATCTCCAGTAATGGTGCCATTTAGGAAAAAATCATGAAGTAAGTCTATGCTTAGTCATATTTGTTATCCAAGTGTCCACTTCCCCAACATTTATATTTTGCCTAGTTTTAAACTCATGCCTTTTTATTTTAGATATCCACCTCCAAGATTTAATTTTAAGTTGATAAGATTGTGCCACATGAATGTATCTTGTTAACTTGGTGACTTAGAAGTTTTGGCATTATACTTTATCTTAATAGGCCCTTGGCTTATGATATGATGACATATGGATGAATATCATCAACCTAAAGACTTAAAACTTTTGAAATTGATAAGTCTTGAGTAAATGAAATTATCCACCTATCATGATCTTGGTTGATTGGATACCATAAAACCTTGAATACATTAGACCTAGCTTGATGTTATTGGTCTTAGGTCAATGAGATTTTGCCACTTGGCATGATCAAAAGAATCTGAGAACATTTTGAATATCAACTAGATGTTATCATTATAAATTATAAGCAACTAATATGTCACTAGTGTCATGATTTTAGGGGTCTAGGATCTTAAATTTCAAACTTTCATGAAAACTATCTATGTTATGGATGAATGATATATTGACATGTGGAAATTATGCAATGAATTAATTTCTTAGAAAAATTATAATATAGTTTTGATGTCATGAGTTGTGAATGAATGAGATGATTCCACATGGAAAAGTCATCAAAATATATATGCTTAGAGGAACTTGGAAATTTCATGAAGGCTAGAGTTAGTTGTGACCACACATGGTGTAGACAGATATTATAATTTAGGGAAAATTAAAGAAAATTTAAAACCCAAGATTAAAATTAAATACATATAAGATTAAATATACTAAATTTTTTTCATTATATGAATTAGTGGATTAAATCAAAACTTGATATTATATATGCATATGAATATAGAAAAAAGAATCAAAGGTGGTCAATAATTCATGAATGATGTCTAACATTTGATTTTACCGATTTTTCAAAATTTCAATAAAATTTGACTTTGAAAACAACCTTGGTCTTGTGAAAATTATATCAATGTTAGAATTCCTAAGGTTTATATAGACCATGAATAAATATTTCTCAATAATAATCAGTCCTTATTTGAATTTTAAAAATGGGGTGTGTTGGAGCACCAAAAATGGTAAATTAGTGGGGAAATGCTCCAAAATATTCAAGAACCTAGAATTTTTATTAATGTATCATAACATAATGTCATTCTTAATAATAAAATAATATATAGACCAATCAAATAAAAGAGGCTCCAACTTCCTTTTGCAACATACTAACCCTTTTTATTCTTAGGATCTATGTGTGATTTTATGGAGTTTAATTACCCCTTATTATGAGATTTTTGATAGAAACCTAGACATACTATTGGTTTCATGTTGATTTTTTATTTTATAAAAAAATAGTAAGGAAAGACTTGACATTGCTATGCTGAAAACCAAGCATCCATAACCCTAACATAGATACCTTTCATCCCACTCTAAGACTTTCTCTATCTCTAATCAAGCATCTATAGCCCCAATAGAGATTAATTGAATATCCCTTCATCATTAAGTTTTTACAATTTATGTTTTTTCAACATAGATGGAAGAAGGGTTTGGAACCACCATTGCTTGGGTCTATGTATAAGAAAAGTTATTTCTATCAATACATACCTATGAATATACATCCATTTTAGTGGTTATTATCTCTCAACTATGTTTGAATATGTAATAGTGTAGTTGATCATTTGAAAATGAGAATTATTTATAAAATTTACATGAGTATATTATAGTGAATTAAAAATTCCCAATGAACTTATTCAATCTAGATAGAACCTAGTTTCTATCATAACACATAACTTAATTCTATAACCTCATGTATTACAAGAATAAATATTAGTTGATGTTAGTTGTGCACTTATTTATTCATCCCCATTATTTTGGTAGCTATTTCATAATTATATTATAATAAATTGATAGAAATATTTTATAGTTTTAAGAAAACTAATCTAGCAAGAAAATTAAATAAATATGAAATCAAATGTTGAAAAAAAAACTAGTCTAGAAAATTTAGGAAACTAATATAAGAAATAAAATGACATAAAGCATGAAATATACTCTAAAAAGTAATAAATTTAATCTAATTATACTTATAAGGTAAAAATTATAGTAATTTGTATGCTTATCTAGTTGGAGAAGCCATGAAATTATGTTTCAAAAACTACCCATTGACTGGAAAAACAAGATCATTACCTTAGAGATCCTTTAGAAGAAATGCATTATTACCTAGGATTTAATATATTTAGTATGGTCAAATCCATAATTGATTGAACATATCATGCTTCCCTTTATTTTCATGTTCATTATCACATAAAATAACTATGTCTAAAATCATGAAAGCCTTGATTTTAGACCTTTTGTCAAACCACATTTTGATAGTATCTTGGTGCTTGTTAAAGTTATGCAATGATTTAGTTCATGCATCTTCCATATAAAATATGTTGAGTAGTTTGAATTATATTATTTAATATTATCCCATGTTTGATTTCATGAAATGATGTTTTGGTAGTTTAATATTGATAAGAAAAATTGGCTATTATCCATACACTTGTTAGGTTGTGGAGCTAAAAGCTTTACCAAGATGCAAATAGGAGAAGTTATGGAGGATGCAGAGTTATGGGGAGTTGCAAAATCAGTTGCAGGGAAATTGGCATTGGTCTGATCAACCAACGTCAGTTAGATGGTAGTGAGGAAGTAACTGGCGTCGGTTACCAGTCAGCCGATATCGGTCATGGAGGAGCCGACATCTAAAGCTTGTGCGTGAACAGGCAGTTCACATGTTGATTCCGAAGAGTCTATTTTTGGACTGTTTGTTTGCATGTTGAAGGCTAGTCTTAGTCTTGAGTTACGTGTCTAATTATTTTAATTAGGTTAGTCTAATTATTGTAATCATGAGATCTATATATGGACTCATGGGATGTATTGTAAAAGTGTGCTAAAAAGCCATTGAGCTTTTAGAGAGAGCTACTTAGCTCCTCCTAGTTCCAAAGGGGTGCTGAGAGTGTATGATCAGGGAGAGTTGCAAGGTCTGCAAGGTCTAGGAGCTGATCCACCAGGGTACTGGTTAAAGAATCATAAGGACTTGGTGAGGCAAGGACAAGGGTTCTTCAAGGGTGTAGAGATATCTACATGGTGAGTAAGGTCTAGTGATTTGTAGGTAGCAGCAGAGAGCAGGAGATCTACTTGGAGTATGGTTGTGTACTTGGTGTACTGGCAGCGTGTTACTGACTGGTTGGAGAGGTGAACATCAATTCTATATTGGAGTTGATTGTTGTGACTGAGAGAGAGAGGGAAGAAGGTCTTGAGGTGTGACGAACCTTTGAGGTGGAAGAAGAAGTTGCATCTTCCTTATTGTATATTCTTCTGAGTAATTATTAATATAATTGTGTATTGTCTCTCATATTCCTGTGTTATTTCATATTTCTAGTTACTTATTGATTCTGGTATAATTCTGTGTTTAGTTGCTAATACAAGAAGTAATCATATGTGCTCTATTTGAGGAGCAAGATCCTGACAAGTTGGTATCAGAGATTTTGGTTGGGTTGACTAACAGGTGGTTTTAGATCTGGTAGTGTTTGTTGATTATAGGTTACTCACAGGGGTTTCTGATTGAGTGGGAGTATAGTAATGGCAGAAGGAAGTAAGCTACAAATGGAGAAATTGAATAGCATGAATGGCCTGATTGATGGAAAGAAAGATCAGGTAAATAAAGATTTTTGGTTGGTAGCAAATTAGCAGGGAGGAGCAGATGTTGCAGGGGATGTTGCACAGGATGTTTTGGATAAAGTGGAATCTTGGTTCACAGATTCTTTTGCCTCTTTCCATGCAGTTCAAAATAGAGCATCTTTTCATGGGTTTATCTTTGGAGACTTTGGAGAGATTTATTTAGGAGCTGGTGAGCCTTGCCAAAGAATTGGCAAAGGAGAAGTGAAGCTAAAATTGCAGATGGATGACACACAGTGGTTGAAGGAAGTCATGCAGGTACCAGTCTTGGAGATGAGTCTAATTTCTTTAGGAAATTTGGGTGATGGGAGATGCACTATAACTCTCACAGTGGATACACTTGAATTAGATGGTGGTAAGAAAGTAGGTATCTTTTATCTATCTACTTATATTACTAATTTACCTTCTATTGTAGAGATGTGGCTTCATAGGCTTAGTCACATATGTAGAAGGAGAATGCAGGTTTTGAAGCAGAAGTCAGATGTCTTTGACAAGCTAAAGAACTGGAAAGCCTTGGTGTTCATGGAGGAGATGATGGATAGAGATCAGGTGAGGGAACTGAATTATTCTGAGCAGGGCTATGTTGATTTGAATAGGGTTTTCATCCACAGAGAGCTCATGGGTAAAAAGTTATCACTCACAGACGAACACAGGTACCGACGTCAGTTAGACAGTAACTGACATCGGTAATAGGAAGACCGACATCAATCATGAAATAACTGATGTTGGTAGAAAGGATACTAGCGTTAGCCAGGGAAATGACATCGACAGTCAGGGTCAGTGTAGGAAATTGACATCGGTCAGGAGCAAACTAGGAGATGGCTGAGATCGGTCACTAGAACGGATATTGGGCAGACAGCAAGCTATCAACAAGTCTCAAATGCTCATGTCGAGGTCAAAAAGGGTAAGTGAACCTCATATTCATTGTTTACCTTCTTTATATTGCTTATTGATGGTCGAGAACTAGGAAGACGTGAAGAGGCAATGCAGGTAGAATCCAGATACATTGGGAGCTTGGCATGGATGAGGAGTGTGAGTCCTTAAAGAAGAACCAAACATGTATTTGTTGGTAGAGTTGTCAGCTAGAAGAAAGCACTAAGAGATGGAATGGATTCTCGATGTTAAAGAAGAGAGTGGATGGATACATGAGACAGAAGGCCAAGGTATATGGTCTTGAGGAAGCTGCAGGACAGTGGTACAGGTTTTGACAGGTGGATGACTAAGCATGGCTTCAGTCAATGTCAGTATAACTATTGTTATTTTGTCTTACCAGGTGGATGATGAGTCGCAACATTATCTAGCTACTGTATGTGAATGGTATACTAGTTATAGGTTCAGAGATACAAGGTTTTGCTGAGCTAAAGGTAAGGTTAGTTTAGAGGTGTGTCATGAAGAATTTAGAGCAGAGAAATTCTTTGGCATAAGAGACATGGAGATTTGGTCTCCAGTGGGAGCTGATGTGAATCAGGTGTTGGTGAGGTTCATTACGCAGGATGCAGAATCAGAAAGCACACCAATGGTTGGATAGTTCAAGCTTAGCTTGAAATAGGGTTTGAAATCACATGAGGTTTAGTGTAGACCTGTGTTTTCCCAATCAGTGGGGGTTATCAGAAAGTATGGAGCCAATTCAGGGAAGGAGTACTAGAGGGAAGTTCAGTGCGACTAGCAGCAAGGATTCTTGTTATGCAAGGTTAAGTTCTTCACTACATGGATATGTAGGTTTGGATGTGGCAGGTTACTTGAATGACAGGTGCGGCATCACAGATTGTGTGGTGGTTGGTCTTCAAGGTGGATCTTGAAGAGGGATACAAGCCAGGGAATAATTTAGATGGTGTACAGGTATAGGTATAGGTGTAGCTATTTATCTCCAAGTGGGAGATTGTTAGGTTGTGGAGCTAAAAACTTCACCAGGATGCAAATAGGAGAAGTTATGGAAGATGCAGAGATGCAGGGAGTTGTAGAATCAGTTGCAAGGAAACTGGCATCAGTATGATCAACCAACGTCAGTCAGATGGTAGTGAGGAAGCAACCGATGTCGGTTACCAGTCGGCCGATATCGGTCATGGAGGAGCTGATGTCGGCAGCCTGTTCGTGAACAGGTAGTTCACATGTTGATTCTGGAGCATCTATTTTTGGACTATTTGTTTGCATGTTGAAGGCTAGTCTTAGTCTTGAGTTGCATGTCTAATTATTGTAATTAGGTTAGTCTAATTATTGTAAGCATGAGATCTATATATGGACTCATGGGCTGTATTGTAAAAGTGTGCTAGAAAGCCATTGAGCTTTTAGAGAGAGCTAGTGTAGCTCCTCCTAGTTCCAAAGGGGTGCTGAGAGTGTATGATCAGGGAGAGTTGCAAGGTCTGCAAGGTCTAGGAGCTAATCCACCAAGGTAATGTTTGAATAATCATAAGGACTTGGTGAGGCAAGGACAAGGGTTCTTCAGGGGTGTAGAGATATCTACATGGTGAGTAAGGTCTAGTGATTTGCAGGTAGCAGCAGAGAGCAGGAGATCTACTTGGAGTACAGTTGTGTACTTGGTGTACTGGCATCATGTTACTGACTGGTTGGAGAGGTGAACATCAATTCTATATTGGAGTTGATTGTTGTGACTGAGAGAGAGAGGGAAGAAGGTCTTGAGGTGTGGCAAACCTTTGAGGTGGAGGAAGAAGTGGCATCTTCCTTATTGTATATTCTTCTGAGTAATTATTAATACAATTGTGTATTGTCTCTCATATTCTTGTGTTGTTTCATATTTCTAGTTACTTATTGATTCTGGTATAATTTCGTGTTTAGTTGCTAATACAAGAAGTAATCATATTTGCTCTATTTGAGGAGCAAGATCCTGACAACACTATCAAGAAAAGTGAAACACTGAGGGCTTGCATATGTCTTGTTCTATCTTCCCATAGTGAATACTTCAATAGTAGATGTCATTATCTAGGTTTTTATTATTATGATTTCTTGATGGAATCAATTAGATTATTTTTATTTTACTCAACTATTCCATTGCCTTAGGGATAATAATTTGATGAAAACTTGATGGTAATCTGATTGTTGTAGTCCTAATCAATAAATTTTATAGATTGAAAGGTTTGACCATTATTATAAACCAATAAAATTAGATTGAAAATTTTGATAAATATGTTATATTTCATAAATTTATTCAAATCTTACACTATTGAGTTCTTTGTAGCCATAAATTATATCTGTCTAGTAAAATAATCACTAGTTGTTAGGATAAATTTATGCTCCAATGAAAAATTTGGGTTGATCACCCTAACAAAGTCAATACCCCATTGAGTAAAAGAGCATCTCTCAATGATTTTATGTAAAGGAGAAATAACATGTAATTACATTATTTCATATACTTGACATTCATGGCATGCCTTGACATGATTGTGGCCATATTTAAAAATAATAGGCCAATAATATCCCCTCATCAATATTTTATGAAATGTTACATTTCCTGATGGATGTCCATTGCTTATTCTCTAATGTAAGTTATTCAAGGTGTTTTAATATTCCTATTTTGATAAATACCTAAAATAGATGCATTCATAATTATTTTTATACAAAAGTCCCCTTTTAATCATATAATGGGTTGATTTGAGCCTAAGGGCTCACCTTTGCTCTTTGTTCAAATCAATGGTAAATGTATTTGTGAGTAAATAGTGGATGATGTAGTCATACCAATAACCACTAGCTACTTTATTATCATTGATATACTAAATATAAATGTGCATATATGTCTCAATCATGATTTGGATGATTCTTCGGTGATGCACCATCTTAGTTGGTCTAATTTCAAGATCAAATTCTTATAGTTTTTTCATCCATTTATCTCTTCTTTATCCTATTTTGTTTTGGCCGAGCATGATATTAAAATATAGATCTTGAAAGATGGAATGCATTTTATTGTTAATAATGTAGTGCCTAAACTTCTTCAATGCCTTGACCAAGTCATGCATTTATTTGTATATCATAAAATACATCAACTCTACATCTTTCAAATTAGTACTCAGGAAGTCAATTAGATGTTTATTAGAATTTACCTTTTTCTTGATTACTACTACTATAGTGTGTTTTAAATAAAATTAATACATAAATAAATCATTATTGAAGTATAGGCTAATTATAACTAGAGCTTGAATAATGGTATTCTTAGTATCCTAAAACACCTTCTTGGGCTTAATTGTCCATTATATTTTATCTTCTTGATTAAACAAGGCATTTAGTATCTTGATAACCTTTGCAAATATAAAAATGAATATTTCTTATAAATTTTATCTTTCCAAAGAAAGACTTAAATTCTTTCTTACTATTAGGAGGTGTTAATTTGTAAATTGCCTTGATCTATTCTAGGTCAATTAAAACCCCATATTTGGTAATTACATGACCAAACAACTTTCCTTTAGTAACTTTAAAGATTCTCTTATTTGGATTCAATGATTCTTGATATCTTCTACATTTATCAAATACCTTTTGTTTATAATCTGCATGATCTATTGTATTATTTAAAAAAAAATTAATATCATCCATCTAGATGATGAAGAACCTACCAACTAATCCTTAAAAATTGAATTTCATATCCCCTTGGAAGGTTGTTCTTGCATTAATTAGGCCAAAAGACATCTTTTTATATTAAAAAGTACCCCACTTGGGGGTAAAAGTGGTGTTCATTCTATATTTTGCTCCTAATGGCACTTAATTATAGCCTAAGAATCCATATAAGAAGGACATCATCTTAGATCCACTGAAAATATATATTACTTCATCTAGAGAAGGAAAAATATATTTATCATTCTTTGATGCCAGACTCAAGTTTTTGAAATTTATAAACAAGCCTGATTTATCCATTCTTTTTCTTGATCTACACTAGGTTAGTGACCCAAATGGAATGCATGATTGGAAACATGATATTATAATTCAATAAATTATGAGCTTCTATCTCAATTAGGGGATCTAATATTGGATTTATTGGTCTCAATAACTAATTAAATGTATTGTGATCTAGATTCAATTGGATAGTCTATGTGATGACCTTAGGATCAAATATTTTTAGGTCTTCATACATCCAATTTATCAGATATTTATATTTTATCAATATATATTTCAATTTATATTTCTCAAGTTTAGATAAATTCATGATAATAATTACGTACTAAGGATGTTCATTAGTGTCATGTTCTCATTAATAATATTAGATCTAGTTACTTTAGACTATTTCTATATTAAATTTTGTGAACCCATGTAAAAATATAACTCTAAATAGATCATTTCCATAGGTACGAATTATATTTAAATCATAAAAAACCATATTATCCTATGTATTTTACATTCATAGGTTCAAAATCCTTTTCATATATTATTTGAGATCCAAAGGCTCCAAAAGTATTCAAAAATTGTATGATCTATTTATCATCATCAAATACTTGAAAGTTCTCAATGTTGTCCAGGATAGACAAGCATAGAACTAGTT
This sequence comes from Torreya grandis, assembly GCA_037957365.1. Classification (NCBI taxonomy): domain Eukaryota; kingdom Viridiplantae; phylum Streptophyta; class Pinopsida; order Cupressales; family Taxaceae; genus Torreya; species Torreya grandis. The sequence goes on along the minus strand of JARHVA010006925.1, from coordinate 17,762 downwards.
CCACTAAAAATTATTAATCTTAGATTCCTAGAGTGGTTCCAAGTTGGTATTTGAAGCCTCTAATTAATCTATTATCTAAATTTATTTTCTTGGAATAACTCTGATGTTGAATGTTTTGAAGGATCCAATCAGATCCTAGGCTCTATGTTTATACTTCTTCAAGTAAGGAAGTTTGAATTTATATTTATTTTTGATTTGGTTGATAACTAGCTCTAAATCAACAAATATATACAATAGCTTGACATTATTTTTAGTGTGAATTATAAGTCCATAGTTATATATCCATACTCAACCTGATTATTGGTGTAATGGAATTAAAATTCAATAAAAATCCATAAGCTTTAAAAATGTCAACAAATAGAATGTCTATGTACTATTATACACATGTATTTGAGGAAAGTTGCATTTATACATTTATCAACTCCCCAATGCATGGCACATATGGGTTATATAGTTATAAGACCACTCTTTTGGATTTATCTAGGGGAAAACATAGTTTCTTTCATATAGTTATATGCATCGCATTGGTTAAAGTACCTGATTTAACTAGATAATTATGCACATTCTTACCAAACATTCTAAACATTATCAAAAAAATTGGTACCTTAGGTTTATATTTATAAACAACCATGTTACTATGAGTATCCTTTGATTTTTTAGTGGATGTTCTCCCAGTTAAAGCCTTGAGAAACAATTTATTTTTGTTCAGTGACCTGAGCTAGCTTATGAAGACTAATATTTTCCTTGATATTATTTATATATTTGACTATATTATATCAAACTTTTATTTGTGTCTCTGCACTATGTTGTTTATCACTTGCTTTTAGAAGTGAAAATTTATTTTTTGCCTTAGGATCTAGAGGAGTAGTAGAACTATTATTTGGAGGCATCGAAGTAGTAACAAGTTGTTTGTTCCTCAAGTTGTAATTATTTATCTATAACTAATGGAAGACATGAATTTCATCTCTGTTATCCACATATTCATTTTCATCTTCCATTAGAAATGGAAAATCACATGTCTTGAAGACCATTTTTGTTCTAAAAAGACCTAAATTAGTGGAAGAAGATGGCTCTGGCTAATTTTTAAATATTTCCATATGTCCATTTTTTTTATAAAAGATATCAAAATAAATGTAGAACTCTATTTAGTTTATCTCACCATGTTGTGATGTATTAATAAATTGACATCAACTAGGTAGTGTTTCTTCCAAGATGTTTATTTCAAGAATCTAGTTAGGTGACTATTATTATATGTTATTTTTATATCTATTTAAAGTCTCACTATACCTTTGATGTGTAAAATTATGATTGATATTATATCCCATAGTGCTTCCCATTAATTTATGCATGCTTAAAAACTCATTGCTCAGCTTTTGTACCATTCTCTAAATAGCATCTGATTCTACTTTCTTAGAATAAAAATAAGTACCTTGTGTAGTATAAATATTAACTAGTATCAAGGATTGGTTTTAATTATATTGATTAGGTGCACACATAGTATTGTTCAAAAATTTGAAGTGTTGGTTAGGTGGAACATAGCCCAGAGGTAATTTTGTATACATTTGATTCTATGTTTTAGCCACAACACTCTGATTAAAATTTGGATTGGGTTTGAGGGATGGAAAAATAGGACCGATATGGGGTGGAGCCAAAGCTTATAACTGGGGATTCAACTAGTTGATAATATTAATAGGTTCAATATAGTCTAGTGGTACCATGGTAATATTAGGTACTCTATAGATAAAGATGACTATCATAGAATCCAAGGAATTTTTATACATTTTGAGGGTTAATTATTCTTTGGATTTATAATCATTGTGAACTTAGATATACATATTTTTTTATCTGGCATTGAAGGTATGTTGACATTTTGGCTTCACAAGGTAAAATATAAACCCCTACCATCAAAAACTTATTTAAGCCCCCTAGCTTATCTACAATGTTTAGGCTTGTCATCATCTCATGGTTATCTTTTGAGAGTATTTAAGTCTTGTGAGATGTCTTATGTTATCATATATATGTACTATATCATCACATGTCAAAGTTGTATTGGGCCTATTTAGTGATATGATAGTGATCATAGTGATTAGGGAGGTTGTCTTGGTCTTAAACATGATAGACTTAAATATCCCTAGTAGGAGTTTGGGTCACTTCAAGGTGGGATTAAGAATTAATATAAATTTTAAGGATGATCAAGTCCCTTTTAATTCATGGTATAAATCCCAGTGATGTGTATCAAAACCACATCCCATGACCATTGTGTTTAAGTCTCTCACAATGCCTCATTACCCCTTTAAAGACCTTAAATTCCTTATATGATTCAATGTAACTTATTATATCTTCATGAAAGGGGAATTTTCTAGTGTACCACTATCTCTAAAGAGTTTTAAAGGAGTGTCAATATCTCCATTTAGTTACCATTGAGCATTTCATGCCATAAAGGGTCTATTTGAAGACTTATTTTTTCTTCCTAATAGCCACATCAGACCCACACATGCAAAGTAGGTGTATTTTCAACTTATCCTATTGTACCATCAATTTTAATATCCATTTTACCTTTTTTCCTTCCATCTTCCCTAAAATGGTGGTTCTGGCTCAAAGACATGAATAAAATGGTGATTTTAGGTATATTTGGTGAGTTATATGGAATGGTGTAGTTAATACCTATAAGGAGGAGTTAGTTACTATAGAGGACTTCAGTTTAGATATATGGAAGAATTTTAAGGGTCAAATAATGTATAACATGTCCAAAACTATTGCACCTTCACTAGTTTCTTTGGCAGCTCAGACACTTTGTCAAGGTTTCCTCCATTCTATATAAGAGAGGTCAAATTAGGAGTTAGTCTTTCATGGAGATGAAATATGTCCCTTGAACTTATTATCCATGTATTTTTTAGTAGGTTCATCTCTATATTTTAATTAATAATAATTAATAAACTATCCACATTAATGCCCTCCATCTTTGTAAGATTAAAAAAGTACAATGGTTTTGATAGATTTATTAGGATTTTATGCAGACTAATGATTTTTGTGTATTCTTGATACCTTCATGGCTCATATAAATTATACTCCATTAATGTTTCATACTTATGGGAGTGTTTAAGTATTAAAATCTTCATGTTTTCTAAGTTTTTAGTCTGCAAGAATAATTGGATAACAAACTTAATTTTGAGTATTTTATCTAGAAAGAGTTGATAGTGTTAAATAATTGGGAGAGTGTCAAGATTCACCAAGATTATTTTATAATTTGAGGTCAAAATAGAATCTTATCACCTCAAGGGATCTTAAAATGAAGGATCTCATATATATATCTAAGGATTCATTATTTATCAATACTATATGTTGTTCAAAGTTTCTCTCAAATCTTTCAAATGTAGCTAAGAACATGAGATAAGGTGTTGAAGTCATGAAAAATCACAATCAAATCCTTATGAGTGGGTATCCTAACCTCAATAGTATCATTATCATTCCTAGGAATCATCATCTTACCTTCAAATCTCACTCCATCAGTCTTAGTAAAGTTAAGGTTCTTAGTAGATATTAAGGTTCTTCAGAGTGTCCGAGGTTTCACTTTTGGACTGTGTATACCCTTTTTATAATTATAAGGTGCTATATTTATATGAGTATACATATAAGGTTACTAAAGGTCATTTTGGTTTCACTAGGATGGGTCTCATGTTTCATTTCATGTCTCTTTCATACCTCTGTATTTTCAAATTGCTTTCACTATTTTCACATTATGTCTCAGCCCTATTTTTATGCTTACCCCCTCCATGTCACTCCATTGTCATATACCTCTACCCATCCATGATTCACCCAATTATAAACTATGTGAATGAGCCTATATACACCTTTTAACCATTAGGATCTATAATCTTATTGATGATGGAGTCATGTAGGTCATACACCCTATTAGAGTGGCAAAAGAACACCTACATCCATATACCTTAACTTAGGTAGTGATTTAGAGTGAAAGTTAGAGTTTAAAATAGTTGATATCTAGATGAGCATGTGAAATAAATTTCAAGTGTGATCATTTACATCAATTTATTACCTTACAATGGAATATTACCTCTTTCACTAACACAATTAGAATACCATAAATGGAACTTATAACCATCATGTTTTATCATAATAAAGTGAGGTGGAATTGAGGTAAGTTGTTAAGGTGAGAAAGTAATTAGTGTTGTTTGAAGAAGTTAAGTGAGGCCCCATAGATAACATAAATGATTGAGTGGAATAATTGATAACCTTTCTTGCCTCCAAGAAAACCTCACCTCTTAGTAGTCTCTATAGGTATATTCAAACACCTACAATGAGGCACTTAGGCCTACAATAGTAAACTCTCTAAGGGCACTATATGAACTAGTTATGGTTATAATAAATGGTGTGAATAAGATAATGGATACCATATATATATGAAGGATAATTTGAGGTAGGTAATTAGTAGGTTTTAAAAGGATCTAACCACTCTCATCTCTCTTAGAGACTCATATCTTAGACCCCTATGATAGTCAATAAAGGCAGATGAATACATATAAGAATGTTTATGTATATTGACATCCTAATCTTAAATAGGATAAGAGATAGTGTTAATTAAATAAGGGTCAAGTTACACACTAAGGGGAAGGGCAAACATCAGTGGTCATAACCTCCAAGGAATAAAAAGAACATCATACATAAAAGAGACCTACATTCATATGATTGCCATCATGCTCATTGAGATAGAAGAAGTCAAGGTACCCCTATGCTTGACATTTGTCTTATGAATCATCAAATAATTAAAATTAAATATCATGGTTAATAGTGTTATAATAGGTAAAAAAGGCTTGATGATGTGGTTTTTAGCATATATAGTCAAAAATGACCTACAAGCCACAACATGTAGGTCCCCATTTTGATCAAACCATCATCAAGTTAGCACACAAAACAAGCTAGGGTGGCCTACTAAGAAACAAGTGAGAGTTTTAAAACATGAAAGGGCATAAGTTTTGGGGAATACTAAAATACCTATCTAGATATCCAACAAGATGGAAATGTTATTAGTAAAAAATTGAAACTCTAAGTGCTAAAATACAATCAAATACATATAGGTAGTTTTTGAGAAAGTTGAGGCTCTAAAGCCTTTAGATGTATAGTCAAAATATTAAAATTTGTGTAAATGAAAATAAATATTATTTCAATGTATTCAAGCTACCCTAAGGTTTGGACAATTAGTGCATATATCCACTATTCTATCTCAAAACTATCCTAGTCCACTAACACCCTATGATGAGATTAGATACATCCTTGAAGGTTTAAATCTAAGACAAAGAGTTTGGAATCCTTAAAGGGTTTTTAGGAAATTATAGATATGAGATAATATTTTTCATACAATTTTTAGGGAAAAACATTGAGACTTCAATTCAAATTACTCGTGAAGGATGACTAAAGATAATAGACCTACAAAGGCCTAATGCAAACTTGAACAAGCTTATGTCTGACTAAAAACATTTTGATTATTTTAAAAATTTTATAAGAAATTAATTGAATAATAAGGAATTTTTTAAGGTTTCATAATATTTATACAAGGTAGGGAGTCTCTTGACTCATACCTAAGGGTTTCATAATTTATATTATGCCTAAACCCTAAGATGACTATGTGTGGAATACAAGGATTAGATTGAATAGAGACTTGGAACTAAGAGTGTGATATACCATAGGATAATGAATGGGAATATAATACTCCATAACCATTACAATAAATAGAGAAAGATATTTTAGACCTCTACCTTCATCTAAGCACACAAACTAGCAAGGGAACCTACATATAGCCACTTAAATTAATGAGGGTAGAATGATATCTTAAGTAGTTAAGGTAGTTGATTAAGGTGATAATAGGTGATAATATGTGATAAATAGTGTTTCATACTAATATTTAGTCTCTAAAGTAGATATATACCTTTTAGACCCCTAAAGATTAATTAAGGCATGTCAAACCTAAAATTATTCTTAAGACCTAGAAGGCTCACACCACATGAAGGTACTATCAAACTTCCCCTAAGAAATATGAATTATTTATAATATTTATAAGGTTTATTTAGGTGTAAAAATTGTTTTAATACTATTTAAGATAAATAAAATATCAAGTTTTATCTTGAAAACTCCCTTAAATTACATAGTATGCATACCCAGTTTGAACCACCACTTTAAGAGGTTGTATCTTATAGAGCATAGAGACTTGGATAAAATTATCCTTAGGTATTTTAGATTAAAAAAAAATCACTTATTATCCATGGTATAATGTGATGCATTTAGGAGCTCACTTATAAGAAAAAATGTTAATAGTATTAGCCTATTCAAATTGTGTGCAAAACAACACAAGCCAACTTCTCCACTTTCACATATTGGCACACTCTTTGCATGGGGATCAAATATATTGAGGTAATTTTAAGGGTTTAATGTATATAAAATATATGGAATGGGTTTTTGGTTTAGGGGCATGTACTTTATGAATCATTGTTAAGAGTACTGGATACACAAAACCTTCTTGAAACCCTATGCAGACCTAGTTTTAGAAACATTGATATAATGGCATACTAACACCATATAATGGTCTTAAAAATAAAATAAAATTAAATAACACTCATAGGATAAAATTTTCATGGCTTTTAGTTGTACATAATTTTTACAAAGTGCTCATAAAACTATACTTTTCTAAGGAAATTAGGATAAGGAAGGGTAAATGATAGTTTAGAATAATTCCAATCCTTAAAATGGATGTTTTGAGACTTTATTAATATTATCAAGTCATAAAATTTAAAAATAATAACCTATAAAGGTCTTTACAACTCATTTTCAAATTTCTAGACTCTAGGAATGAAGAACATATAGACATAACTAGCTAGTTTGGCACAATAATAGATGTTTCTTATTAAGAAGGGATTATGGTATGGTGAAAAGAGTTGTTTGAAACATATAAATAATCCATATATATATATATATATATATATATATATATATATATATATATATATATATATATATATATATATATATATATATATATATATATATATATATATAATAAAACCCCAATATAAGTATTTCATGTCTTTCACATATAAATATTTAGGCTATTAAGCCTAATTCACTGATGTGACCTATTTGGTCAATAGGAGATCTCAAGTTTGGCATAGAGGGAATAATGATGATATTAAATTCAAGGTATAATACCTATATTATTATGGTTTTAATGGGTAAAATTAAATTTCAACAAACATTATGAGGGTGGAGTCAGTTTTAAATCTTGACACATGCAAAAGAACTAGAGGGCTACTCAACTCCTTATGGAGGCTAATTGCACTTTAGTTATACTTTGTAACTATCGTGAAAGGAGTTATGAACTGTTTTAGGCATGGATATTCCCTATTGGAAGTTAAATACAACCTCCATTACACCATTAATTCATAAAATCCATTGAATAACCCTAATCAAAAGGAGTTATGCATGGAAAGGGTTGAAAGATGACTATTTGTCACTATTGTAACTACAAGTGGACTAGACCTTGGTCATTTATGACCCATTTTCTCACTTTCATGCCATTAAACCATTATTATCTCCCCATTTTTTATATTCATAGAGGGATTTAGGCCTTTAATTGTATCCATTAGGTTGGTATGAGGAAAATTTACCTAGATTTGTACTCTATGAGACCTCTTGGATTGTTAATAGATTGTTCCAACTTCCCTTTGATCTAGTTATAGTATGTGTATTATTATTTTATATCCATAAGTGGTCTAATTTCCTTTTTGTATGTCCACTTCCTTCACCTAGATGCTAACATGTGTTCTTTTTAGGTTGTTTAGTGTGCTATAATGTTGATGGTTGAGTCTAAGAATAGAGATTTGATTATAAGAGTTTAAAACCATACCTTCCTCTTATTGCCCTAAAACCTTAGTCATTGAGATGAACCTCTACATGAAATATTGATTCCTAAAAACTATTAGATATATTGGTTCAATTCTATACTTACTCCATAAATGTTATTTGAGCTTAAGTTGAGTGCATGGAACTATCATCTTGGTGAATCACCACTTTAGAGTAGGTTTCATTTATGAAATATCTCTTCCCTTTTCATCCCAATAGGATTAGTTCTTATTAAGAGAGATCAAGTGAAAAAATTAGGGGATCTATCCCAATAAAATATAGAGGTTTGACATAGAAAATAGGTAACCCACAACTTACATGTCAATCCAATGTTAGTCTAGGTTTAAGGTAGATGTGAATAGTCTTCCTTAAGAATGGTACAACCTAATTACCTAATAGTTATGGCACACTTAGTGGGACTAGCTTTTAAGTGCCTTGAAACATGTCTTGGTATCCTTAAAGGACATTTTAGAGCTAAATATATTAAGTATAAACATCTATAGCTAACATAAGTAGTTTTAAGCATCACATTAGTATATTTACAATCAGGAGTCATAACAAATTTCATGGCAAGTCTTCACCTCAAGAGTAAGAATAGTTATTTTCCATAGATTTATTGATTTTCATGTGTTAATGATGAATTATATGGGTATATTAGGTAAAATTGTGTTGTTCACTCCCTTATGATCATCCCTATAATACTTTCTAACTTCATCATCACCCTTACCCACACTATTCTAACCCTTATCAATCTTATATTTGCCTTTGTCAGTCTTATGATGGGTCTCTCTATTTCCAAGACTATCAACCCTATTATAAGCCTCATCAACTTACATGGAAGCCTAATTACTAATTTTATCAGTCATGGTAGCACCATGATGTTCTTGACCAACCCACTTATGTCCCAAGTCAATCTCTATCTGGCCTTAAACATATCCTATTGAAATATGAGAGACATATGGTGAACATTGACACATTAAAAGGGTATGGTAAAGAGATATCTAATCATGTCATTTAGGGGATGAGACTTTAATTATATCTAGACAAAAAGGATTGGTCATTTCTCATGAGGGAATGTCATTCAAATGTCAATAATGATATGTTGAATGTAGGTGTATTTTCCAAAGTTAAAGATAGGTTTATAGTGTATGAAGGGTGGTAGACTCACCATCATCTACATTGTCTCCCCTCCTCCATCCCATGTCAATATTATACTGAGCTACCCATCACCCCTCAAAATCTTCCCTCAATTGAGTATTGAATCCCTTAAAATCCTTCACAAGCCCTGCTAACTTTTCCCACTTGGAAATTTGTCAAAAAATAACCTAAAAGGTAGGAGAAGAATTCATTGAAGGGAATAGTCACCATGAGTAGACCCTTGATCAGTCAAGGATTTATTTTTAAGCCTATATTTACAATAAAATTGAGATTTTAGACAAAAATTTATATCAGATAGTGGTAGCTATAAAATCAACACCATCTAAATTGAGCACACCTCCTTTCATACCCCAAACTATATTACACTCAACATAAGAAAATCCTAAGCCTAATTTTCCATCTTGGAACCAACTGATATATTCAAGGGAAAGATAAGATAATCCAAGAAAATATGATATAATTCAAGGGTCTAAAGCATTTCCTTCATAAAAATCTATCCAAACTAATGTGCATAAGAAGGAGGAGGTAACAATTATTGAGAACAAGAATCTAAATGAAGAAAGTGTGGCATATATCTCATCTCTCTTGAAGTAACTAAAATAATATCCTATCCCACTCATTTAGGGATAGTCTATAATTGAAGAGGTAAACAAATAAAACCAAATTGAGGTGGTATATTATGATGATGACTTATCAGATATTGAAGAAGAGTTTATCCTTGGAACACCCCTTAAGAAAGAAGCACACCATTTAGCTTTCAAATATCATCCTGATGAGTGGGTCTCATAACATCCATGGTAGCATTATTATGCATATTAATAATATCTTTCTTACCTTCAAAGCTCACTCCATTAGTCCTAAAAAAAATCTAAGGTTCTTAGTAGATATTAAGGTTTTCTCAGAGTGTCCTAGGTTTTATGTTTAGACTATCTATACCACTTTTATGATTTCAAGGTGATATATTTTCATGAATATATGTATAAGGGTCCTCAAGGTCATTTTTTTTTAAATTATTATTGGTATTATGTTTCATTTCATGTCTCTTTCATACCTCTATCTTTTCACATTGATTTCACTATCTTCAAATTATGTCTTAGCCCTATTTTTATGCTTCACCCCTCCATGTCACTCTTACTATCATCTTACTATACTCATCCACCCTTCACCAAAGTATAAACCATATGAATTAACATATATACACATTTTAACCATCAATATACATAAGCTTATGGAGGATGGATTCATGTAGGTCATATACCCTATTAGTGTGGCAAAAAACAACCTCGAACTAGAGATCTTGACTTAGGCAATGATTTAGAGTAGAAGTTAGAGTTAAAAATAGATAATGGGTGGATGAGCACATGAAATCAATTTCAAGTGTGATCAATGACATAAATATATTATCTTAAAATATAACCTTACCTCTTTCACTAACATAGTCAAAACACCATAAATGAAACCTACATCTATACTATTTTATCCCAATAAAGTGAGATGGAGTTGAGGTAAGTTGTTAAGATGAGAGAGTGATGAGTTTTGTTTAAATAAATTAAGTGAGTCACCATGTAGAAAATAAATAAATAAATGGAATCCTTGATAGAATTTTTTTCCTCCAAGATAACCTCACACCTCTTAGTAGTTCGTAGAGGTCCAAGCAAACACATATAGCTAGTCACTTAGGCCTATTATAGTAGAGTCTCCAAGGGCAATGTATGAACCACTTATGGGTAAAACAATGGTGTGAATAGGTGAATGGATACAATATATATATGAATTATAATGTTAGGTAGGTCATTAGGATGTTTTAAATGGATCTGACCACTCTCCTCTTTCGTAGAGACTCATCTCTCAGAGCCTTATGATAATCAATATAGGTAGAGGAATACATATAACAATTTTTGTGCATATTGATATCTCCATATTGAATAGGATAAGAGATAGTGTTCATGAAATAATGGGAAATTTCCACACTAAAGGTAAGGGAAAACATCCGTGGCCATCACCTTCAAGGAAGAAAAAGAACATTAGACACAAAAGAGACCTATAGTCATATGATTGCCATCATGCTTATTAAGATAAGAGAAGTCAAGGCACCCCTATGATTGACATGTGTCTTATGAATAATTAAATAGTTAAAATTAAATATCATATTTAATAGTGTTATCAAAGGTACTAAAGGCTTGCTGAAGTGGTTTTTAGCATACATAGTCAAAAGTGACCTACAAGCCATAGCCTATAGGTCCTTGTTATGATCAAACCATCATCAAGTTAGAAAACAAAATAAGATAGGGAAGCATAATAATAAAAAAGTGTCAGTATTAAAAAATTAAGGGGAATAAGTGTTTAGGAATGACAAAAGACCTAACTAGATCTCCTTGAAGATGCAAAGGCTATTGGTAGAAAAGGGAAATTTTAAGTGTTAGAACACAATCAAATGTATATTGGCAATTTTAAATAAAGTTGAGTTGATAAATATTTTATAGGTATATTAAAAATATTAAACTTAGTTAATATGAAAAATATAACTATTTTAATTTATTTTTTATACCCTAAGGGTCTAATAGTCAGTGCATATATCAACTATTCTATCTCAAAACTATCCTAGTTGACTAGCGCCTTGTGACAAGATTAGATAGATCCTTGAAGGTTTGAGTCTAAGATAAAGAGTTTGGAATAATTAAAGGGTTATGAGGAAATGATAGATATAAATTAATGGTTTTTATATAATTTTTAGGGGATAATACTCAAAATTCAATTCAAAGTACCCTTGAAGGTTGACTAAAGGAAACACACCTACAAAGACTTAATGCAAACTTGAACATGATTGTGTCTAACTACATAACATTTTATTATTATAAGTATTAAATGATAATTTAAAAGAATATTAAGGGAGGTATTAAATATTTTAGAATATTTTTATAAGGTAGGGAGTCTCTTCACCTAGACCTCAGGGTTTCACAATCCTGATGTACCTAAACCCTAAGATGACTGTGTGTGGTATAAAAGGATTGGATTGAATAGAAACTTGTAAATAAGTGTGTGATAAACCTTGGGATAATTAATAGGTATATAAACCTACATAAAAATTACACTAAATATATAAATATATTTCAAACCTCTACCTTCATCTAAGCATATAGACTAGCAAGGGAACCTATAGGTAACCACTTGGAGTAATGAAGCCATAATGGTATATTGAGTAGTTAGGGTAGTTGTTTAAGGTGATAATAGGTTATAAGTAGTGTTTAATGATAATATTGAGTATTTAAATCAACTAAAAACCTTTTAAATCCCTAAAGCTCAATTAAGGCTTATAAAGCCTAAAGCTATTATTAAGGCCTAGAAGGCTCACACCACATGAAGGCACTCTTAGACTCCTCCTAAGCAAGATGAATTATTGAGAAAATATATATGGGATATTAAGTTATAAATAAATGTTTTAAAATAGGGGAAGACAACTAAAATATTAGTTTTGGTCTTGAAAACTCCCTCAAACTACACATTATGCACATTCAACTCAAACCACCACTTCAGGATCTTATATCTTGTAGAGCATAGAGACTTTATAGAAAATTATCATAGGGGATTTATGGTACCCAAAAACACTTAAGGTCCATGGTGGAATGGGATGGATTGAGGAGATCACATGTATTTACAAATTACAAGACTATTATCATGTTCAAATTTCCTTCAAAAGAACATAACCCAACTTATCCATGTTCACATCTTGGCACACTCTTTACATGGGGATACAAAATCCTTATGGAAGTTTAAGGGTTTAATTTAACTAAAATATATGGTAATATTTTTTAGTTTATGGTTCCATACTCTATGAATCATTTCTAAGAGTACTAGACACCCAAAACCTCCCTAAAAACATAAGTAAACCTAATTTTATAAATCATGATATCTTGGCATCCTAACACACTAAAATGGTTTAAATAACCCATTTAATGTAAATATCACTTAGATGAGAATATTTTCATGGGTTTTAGTTGTACAAAACCTATATGGAATGCTCATAAAACTATACTTTTCCAAGGAAATGAGAAGAAATAAGGGTGCATGATAGTTTAAAATGATTCTAATCCTTAGAATCGATGGATTGAGACTTGATTGATATTATCAAGTCATAAAAATTTTAGGGATTCACCTGAAAATATCTCTAAAACTCATTTCCAAACTGCTAGTCTATAGGAATGAAGAACAAAGAGACATAACTAGCTAGTTTAGCACAATTGTAGATGTTTCTTGCTAATAAGGGATTATGGTATGGTTAAAAAAGTTATTTAAAACATAGAAATAATCCATATATAGGTTATAAAATCATCATATAGTTCTTTCATGGTTTCCACATACAAATAGTTAGGCTATTAGGCCTAATTGGCCTATTTGACCTATTTCGTCAATAGGAGATCTCAATTTTAGCACATAGGGGATAATGAAGAGAGTTAATGTAGGGTATAATTCATATTAAATGATGATTTTAATGGGTTAAATTCACTTTTAAAAACCATTATGAAGGTGGAGGTAGTTTCAGAGCTTAGCACATGCACAAGGACTACAGGGATGCTCAACACCTTATGGAGGTTGATTGCACCTCAGTTACACTTTTTAACTATCATGAAAGGAGTTATGATCTATTTTAGGAATGGATATTCCCTAGTGTAAGTCAAATATAACCTATATTACACACTCAACACCTAAAATCCATTTAAAAACCCTAATAAAAAAGAGCTAAGCATAGAAAGTGTTGAAAGATGACTATTTGTCACTATTGTAACTAGAAGTGGAGAGGACCTTGGTCATTCCTGACCATTTTATCTCACTTACACAACATTATCCCCTTTTATCTCCCCATTTATACTATATATGGAGGGATTTAGGCCTTGTATTATATCCCTCATACTGGTATGAGGAAACTCTATCTAGATTTGTACTCTATGAGACCTTATGAAATGGTAATATATTATTCTAGTTTATCTTTGATTAGCTTCTAGTATGTGTATGATTGTTTGATATGATTAAGTGGTATAATTTCCCTTTTGTAGGTCCATTTTCTTCACCTAGATGCTAACAAGTGTTCTTTCTAGGTTTTGTAGTGTATTAGAATGTTGATGGTTGAGTCTAAGAGTGGATATTTGATTGTAAGAGTCTAAAACCTGACCTTCCTCTCATTTCCCTTAGACCTTCGACATCAAGATGAGACTCTACATGAAATATTAATGCCTAAAAACTATTATAAGGGACTATTTTAGATAATTTGGACTTATTTATAGTCTAACTAAAAAACAAATATCAATAATACACCTACATTATTCAAAATATTATAATTTTAAATTATCTCCAATATAATAAATGGGGAATAGATCCAAATTAGTACCATACTCTCTAAGTTCAACTTACACAAAATAAAAAAATATTAATTTTAAAATATTATCTCCCATCTAATTTAGGGACATAAGTCCATATTATCTAAAATAGTCCATTATAGATAGTGGTTTAATTCTATCCTTAGTCCTTAAGTTTTATTTGAGTTCAAGTTGAGTGGATGGAACTATCATCTTAGTGTGTCACCACTTTAGAGTAGGTTTCATTTATGCAACATCTCTTCCCTTTTAATCCCAATAGGTTTAGGTATTATCAAGAGAGACCAAATGAGAAAATCAAGGGACCTATCCCCATAAAACCCAGGTTTGACCTAGACAATAGGTAACTCATAACCTATAGGTCATTCTAATGTTAGTCTAGGTTTGAGGTGGATGTGAATAGTCTTCATCAAGAAGGGTACAACCTAGTTACCTAAAAAGGCCCTAATTGCTTGATTGGTATCTCTCATTATAATTTTAAGGTGCTAGTATATGAAACTTTGGCTAGTAACCTTTCCAAATTATTCCAAGAAAGTATTTTGACATTAGTTCCAAGACGTAATCGAATATTCTAAAATATTGAGGAACCAATCATAATTAGAATCTTGTAAGGTAAAATGGAAGTGTTCGCATGCCACATTTTCATGGGTTATATTTAGTATCCCTTAAGTAGTATTTAAAGAATTTATGTGTTCTTTGATGGTCTTACCTCTCAAGGGATAAAATGTAGAAATATACATTTTAGGATTTATAGGTAGGTCATGCACATCTCTAGAAACAATTATAGTATAACCATATAACTAGGCTAGGGCTATCATTCATGGAAA
>JARHVA010006924.1:790000-799604 GCA_037957365.1 Torreya grandis | reverse complement strand
CAAATTTGATCTCATGAAGTAGCCATTGGATTTCAAATAATGGGTCCTAGTATATCTAATAATAAATGTTACATCGTACATATTAATCTAATGGTACATGACAATTCAAAAGGTCAAGGAGTTTGAGAGACCACCATGTGGCATAATTATGGAAGTTGATATATTAACAATGGTATTTGAAGACCAATACATGATTGACATGTGGTGTAAGCTTGGATAGAGTTGAAAAGTCAAGGGCAAGATTGATGGATCTCACTCAACTATATAGATTAGGATTGATTATGTGAGAAAAGGTCAATATGTCAACAATCCAAGTCATGAACGACATCTAATTAAAATAAAGGCGAGCCCAAGAATTTTGACATAAGTTGAGGAACCATTTCAACCAAGGAAAATAGGTCTTACAGGGTCATCTTTCCACCATTGAAACTTGATCCAATGCCATTAAAAGGACACACTGATGCAACCAATGTGATAAATAATATAAAAGATTGCCATTAAGGCTAAATACAGACCTCTAGTTTGTAAATGTGTATTAGGAAAGGTTATTTCTACAATTATGTTCACCAATTTTAAGGACCTATGTATACAATGAACTATTAGTTCTTGTAGAGATAGAATGGTTCTATTTGGATCTATTATAATCCCAAAAAAGGGCTATATAGTCTATAGGTCTATATTAATATATAACATATAAGAAAACCAATAATCTTAAACTGGTTATCCATCTATAAAATGGACCTATGATCCAGACATAGAAATGGTTCAGATATGTGATAAATGCAAATGGTATCATCTATCGATGGGGCTCCATAATTGAAAAATTAGGTACTAAATACCATTCAAAACATGACACTATCAGTTTTAAGATTCAAGGATTTGATCCTCATAATCATGTCAAGTGGACATAGGGTCCTGAAGGTGGTGAACTGGTAGTTTGAAAAGTAGTTTAGGGAATTGATTCTACTCAAACAAAAAATTTCATCACACATAAAATGCCCTTATCCTCTATTGGGATATCTTGGCTAATGAGAGGAGATCAAAGGTTATTAGATAAATGAAAGGCTATTTCATTGGAAGAAGCAAAAATATAGAGAGCAATAAATGAACTTCTACCACATGATCATGATGACTCTTTCTCCACTCTCTTATGCATCATTCCCATATCTTTCTCTCCCTTTCTAATATATAGATGCTTTTGAGCCAAAAAATAGATCCTCTCGGTAGCCCATTACTCACTCTCTTGGGCATGATTAAACTCTTCCAAGATGGATCTTGTAACCTCCTTAGATGAATACAAGATTGTTTTACTTTTCATTGTTCTAGTATAGTGTGTACATGTCAATTGATTTGCATATGTGGTAGAGATTTTCTCCTTTATCAAGTCATGATCTCACCTAGTTACTAGTTTATCTTGTTATGCAAGTCATGTTTAGTGTTATTTATCTTTTGATTGAATTCTATATGTGGATACTATGACTAGTTAGTGTTATGCATTAGATCTTTCCCTCATTTCCCTTAGCTTGTGATCATTTGATGAAGCTATTCATGAAACATTGATGTATGATAGATATTTGGAATTGTAGATCCAACTTTTTGCTTGTTTCATTATTTTTTTTTTAGATTCAAGTAGAGTGCATCAATAATAATTTAGGTGTATCACCATTGTTATCTTAGTTTTCCCTTTCAAGTTTCTCTCTCTCTCTCTCTCTCTCTTTCTCTATATATATATATATATATATATCCCCCCATTTTTATTTGTCATTAATAGGTTTTAGTAGTGGTAATGAGATTAAATGATGCATCAAATGAGCTATCCTCATTAAAAATCTTATATGTCTAACCCCATTATAGGATACCCATAGCCTAGGGTTAGCCCTATGTTGAGATAGATTTTGAAGTAGGACCTGGACACTTTTACTTCTAGCTAGGGTACAATCTAGATCCCTAATAGGCACCTACTTATAAGGACACTCTATTAAGCTAAAAGTAAGGTTAAATTATTCACCCTCTCACCATATCCCTCTTAGATAAATAACATGTTCCACAAAGGATAGAGGAATATTTTTTAGTCATACATAATCCATATAAGGACAATGCAAATGTCTATGAAGAAGAGATCATGATACGCAGCCCACTTCATAAGAAGGAGCATGTTTAAACTTTAAATCTATATGAGATTTATTAGAATCAAGAGGAAAACCTTCATGAACCTATTATGGAGGTCAAGGTTAGCTTAAACAACTTAGAATATCAATGGTAGAATTTGTTCTTAGATTTCTTGAGTGAAATGAAGCAGCTTAATGTTGCAAACTTACTTAAAGAAGATAATCCTCAATTTGAAAAAAGAGTAGAATTTGTATGAAATATTGAAGGTTCATTATATATAGAATAAGAAGAGGATCAGAACTAGCTACCATAGGTTAGTCCACTTCAAGATGAGGTATCAATTGAGGATAGCCCTAATATGTTGGATCAAGAGCAAAGAATATCATATCTTGAGCAAGATAGGTGTGATGTTTAATACATTGGATGGTCATATCAACCCTCATTTTTAGTTAAATAACAAGAAATATTGAGTGATTTTGAGGAAAGATACATCTCAAGTTCTTAGGTGATGTAATATGATGAACATACCAATCAAGAGCCTAAAGAGTTATGGAAATAGTGCAATGTCATAAATAAAGAATTTGAAGAGGATAAGAGAGATGTACTTCCTCCAAAACATTAAAATTACTCTCCTTTAGGAATGATCAGTCTTAATTTTCATAAGGACAAGGTGGAAGAACATGGTCTTTTTAAACCACTAAGTGAACCAAGTACAGTTGCTCCCAAGAGCCTAAATGAAGTTTTCATGCAAGGATTTCTCAAGCATGATGAGTAACATCAAGCAAGTTATTTTTAAATCCAACATGAACCAAGCTTATGATACTTGGACTAGTATGTCTACATTGGAGACATGTTTATTACATTTCATCCATTAGAGAGCATATAAAAAAGACTAGACATCAAGCTGCTTGGTTTTCCAAATTTTGTACCTCCAAAGTAAGGTATTTTTCATCTTGGTTTGTTATAAGTGAATGATACTCAAAGCTTTCCATTTGACCCAAGAATGAGGTGATTATAAATTTCTATATAATATTGTATATATTATAATATATTTTCATGCTTTTATCTAAGTGTATGTGTGCACATTTGTTTAGTAGGTTAGTTACCCTTACTTTATCTAGGTTAGTTTCCTTTATTGTTGTGTGTTTAATTTTTAAAAATGACTTGGGAACTTTGTTTTATTTATTTATTTTGGTCCTTTGTTTCTTTAATAAAGATACAACCTTACTCAATTTAGATTATCTCATGACTCCATGCCCAATAGATCAGACAAGGTAACTAGTCTTGGTTCTCAAGCATAACAAGCATGCTTCCTTATGAGTTGCCAAAGGTGTTGGCCAAAATTTGGCCCACATGAAAATATTATACCTAGATAGATCATCTAAGTAGAGTTAATAATTTGATAAATTATAAAATGAATTGAGAAAGTGAATAAGATAGACCAGACCCTCATCAAATGTCATGTAGATATAGATAGGTTAGTCTGGTTACACACTTCATAAGTTCAATTAGGAGGCCTCTCTAAGCCAAAAGATAACATGAACATGGTGTTTTTTCATGAAATGAACATTCTCTATAAAATTGGTACCTTGATGAGTTTTTTAATCTCAAGATACAAAGCTTCAAAGTTGAACTAGAAAAGTAAGATGTGCATGGGGACGTCAAGTTCAGGCCTTGTAAAATATCCATTTGGATTCAAAAGAGTGAATGTGGAGCTAAAAAATGTCTAGATCTTAGGAGCCTAGGTATAATATTTATGATGCATGTAAGGTCAAAAATTCAAAATGTTAAATTGATCAAGATCCAACAGTCAGTGTGAGATCATATCAAAGATTCAATGATGAGCAATAATATAATGATGTTAATGGATCCCTAAAATCCAATGGAATACATTAGAAAATGTAAAAGTAGATCAATGGTCCACATTTAATATAGTAGACCAAGGATATAATAGTTTACATTTTATCATGATAAATTAGATCCAATTATATGCATTAAAAAACAAAGAAATTGATCGATAGTGAGCAAGAGGTCAATGAGTTAGCCTATCCTAGGGATCAAATTCATAGTTACCAAGTATGATGATCATGGTAACTATCAAGTAAATCAATGGTGAATATGTAATCCATGTAAAGAGGATAAATGATGTGAATTTTATGAATCATAACAAAGATTAATGGCATACATTCACTAAGTAAACAATATCAATAGTGTGAGTGAGGTTAAAAAGTCAAAGCCTAAATCAAGATTGATAGTCAATATCAAAATTTGAATCTAAGATTTTTTAAAGTAGAGGTCAAATATGGTTTAGGTTGAACTAAGAGAAATGTTTCAAAGGGATATACCACGATTAGAGTTTATTTGATCACTATTAATCATGAGATGTAGGTGTATTGTTAGGGTGGTTAATGATGAATCTTTATCACCATTAAAGCTCAAATGAGACCTCTAGTTAATGATTTAGAACCTATCGACTCCATTATATAAAAGTTTCAAGATTATTCAATGACATGTTCATTGCTCTTTTAGATCAAAGATACTCATGTATGATGAGTTATCAATTTACATAAATTCTCAGAGGCAAAAATATGTCTTTCTAGGCATAATAGAAATCAAATATATGTAGCTAGCTATCTAACTGAGATCAAGCAACCAACGTATCTCTATTAAAATTATGGATATATGAAAACCAGTAAATGGGATTAGTTTTCATCTATATTAAACCTATGATCAAGTTTAAAGTATGGGTAAATATGTGATTATGGAGAAATGTATCATCTATTGACATAGTCATATCTTCAACAAATAGGTACATATAGCCACTAAAAGTAGACATAAGCATGAATCTATCAGATTCAAGGTATGAGGAAGTTTTCCTTATAATGAATCCAAGTGGAAGGTGGCATAAAATTTCAAGGATAGTTTTGGGGATTGGAGAGTATAATGTTGAATTTAATTCTTCTCAGAGCCTTTAAGGACTTTAATTTTTTGGTAAGATCATGACCCATCATCTTACAAAATAGATTCTTGTCTTTAGTGTATTTCTTAGCCAATGAGAATAACTTGAAGACTTTTGGAGAAAATGTAGGTTAACTTGTTGATGAAGGGCTAGTCCAAATTGGATTAAGTGTAGTCGATCATTCATTGAAAGGTGGAGGCTCATTGATTGTTCTTAGTTAGCATACTCCCTCTTCTCTCTTCTCCCTTTCTTTATATTACCCATTCTTTCAAATTTTTCATCTCTCTCTCTCTCTCTCTCTCTCTCTCTCTCTCTCTCTCTCTCTCTCTCTCTCTCTCTCTCTCTCTCTCTCTCTCTCTCTCTCTCTCTCTCTCTCTCTCTCTCTCTCTCTCTCTCTCTCTCTCTCTCTCTCTCTCTCTCTCTCTCTCTCTCTCTCTCCTCTCAGATTATAAAATCTCACAAGGAATTTTTGATCTTGAAGAGTAGGGGACTCTTTGAGATATTGCAAAATGTGATCATCTTGATTAGTCTAAACCCTATCAGGCATTTATAAGAACTACTTCTTGATGTAATAAAGACTTTCTTTACCTATCTCCTACCTTGGATCTATGTTGAGTGAGTTGTGAATGATGGCATTATGAATGAGAATATTCCTCATACATTGTCCTCCTTTATGACCTCTTTTAGAGTGTTTTCAAGCTATTGTAGGTTTGGATTAGTGTTCTAGCTGAACCTAGTCCATGAAACACTTATGTACTGAGCTAGATTGTGAGGTTGTGTGAGCTAGCATTATCTTCTATAGATATAGTGTGGGTTAAATCTTATGGGAGTTTCCCATTTTTATTTGGCGCATCACATTTTAACCTTCTTAGGATCCATTTCCCCCTTTTTAACCCTTTTATCTATGACAACATTAGTTTAGGTGATTCATTATAAGGAAGGTGGACTTCTCCAGAGGTTTAACCCTATCATAGGTTACCTAGAGCCTAGGGTTGTCCCAATATTATGGCTTAGTTAGAGGGAGCTTAAATAGCTCTCTTTAAGGGTGTAGATTAATGTCCTAATATGCACCATTGTTAAGAGTTCTTGATCCTATTGGTCAATTTTTAGTGATAAAAAATGCATCTAAGGATGGACTTGGAGGCATTTTTATGCAAGATGATTTATTTTTAGCATACAAGTCTAGAAAACTGTAGCCTTATGAGATGAATTATTTCCATCGTGATCTATAACTTACTGAAATAGTATGTGCCTTATAAGTTTGGAAACATTATCTTCTAGAGAAACCATTTGAGCTCAAAACTTATAACTTAGAACTCAATTAAATCTTCACCTAATTGAACTTGAATGCATGTCAAAGATGTTGGTTTGAATTATTATTTGATTGCAATTTGGATATTAACTATATCAAGGGAAAAGATAACAAACTTTTTTATGCTCTAAACCCTAAAAGTTACATAGTTATTGTGGATATTATCAAGAGTACTTTCCATGATTCGGTAATCAAATTTGTGTTAGGATATGAATTATATGATTAGATCAGAAATAATTATAAGAGAATGCTTATAATCATAAGTATAAATGATTTAGGCTAGAGAGTGATGGTATTTTAAGGTACAAAAATAGGATGCATGTGCTTGATAGAGAGAATATAAAGAGTAAAGTGATAAATGAATTGAATAATGACCCATATTATAGACATCTAGGTATAATCGAGCTCATGTTTGAACTAAGACCTATCTATTTTTGGAAAGGGACCAAGAAATATGTAGTGGATTTGATGTTTCATTGTTTGGAGTGTCAGCATATGAAAGATAAACATGTGCATCTGGTATGATTTTTATATCCTCGTGATATATAAAAATGGATGTGGTAGGTGATTATAATTGTATTTGTTCAAGGGTTACCATTATTATTTAACCAACATGATATGATCTTGGTTTTAGTTGAAAAACTAAGGTAGCTCACTTCATACCAAGAAACTTGATAGATGATGCACCTATTCTTGTGAAGAGATTCATGAAAGAGGTGTACTAATTTCATAGATTTATATAAAATATTATTTCATATTAATATCTAAGAATGAATTATATATTTTGGTTTACTTTGAATTTATCTCTAGGTATGTGATTGAATTTTAGCACTGCTTATCACCTAAAAACTGATGGAAAGATAGAAATAGTTAACTAGATTTTAGAAGATATCTTTCATATGTATTACATGGATTATAAATACAAGTGTGAGGGGTACCTTCCATTGGTTGAGTTTTTTTACAACTCATACTAATCAACATTGAAAATGGTTCTATTTAAGGTATTATATGGAAGGAGGTTTAGAACACTAATCAACTAGGATAGGTTAGAAGATAGGGTAGTATTCTAACTTGAGATTATTTTGAAAATGGAAGAGCAAGTTAGAATAATCAAGCATAGGATGGTCAAGGCCAATGATAGACAAAAACGTTATGTTGATCTGAAGAGAACAACAAGGTAGTTTTTTATAGGTGATAAAGTATTTCTAGAAGTTAAGCCTCAGAAAAGCTCAATTAGGTTCAAGAAGTCAACTATACTTTCACATAGAAATGTGGGACCCTTCGAGGTTCTGGAGGTGATCAATAATGTAGCATATAGGATTACATTGACACCATCTCTATATCTTTTGCATAATGTTTTCCATGTGTCTTATCTTAAAAATAATGTTGTTTAACATTCACATGTGTTGGATTGGAATACTTTTTAGGTTCCGGATGCAGGTAAAACCAATCAGAATAATTAACACTTACAAACTTAGTTTGTGTAATAAATAAATGTCATAGTGTAAGGTCTAGTGGGACCAATATTTTGAAGATGGTTCCACTTGGGAGGATTATGATGATTTTTACAAGTTATTTACACAATTTTTCACTTGATATATTGTTTCATAATATTTTATTTTTCTATTAAATAATTTGTAAATTCAGAACTTATGTTTGAATAAGTGTCATCAGAATAATGACCAACTTTAAGGGGGAAGGATGTCACATACCTATTTCTCTCTAGACCTAATAACCTATTGATTCATGTATTTTCATGGTTATTTATTATTATTTTGGTTAAGATTTAATTCATATGCTAATTATGGACAGTTATATGTTACTTAATTCACATAATTTTTAACCATGGAATTAGTTGTACTTTTATATTATGTACACAATGATCATGTTTGTTAGTTTATTATAGTAGTATATAATGTATTTTATGTGTTTCAAGATAAGCACCTTCATTATTGTTAGGTAGATACATGATAGATCCATCCCTCAAAGTGTGATGGAGGGAGGACATCATCAGAGAGGGTCATGTAGATAGAGGTGTTGGGGGATGACATATTAAATAACTAGAAACCCACACACATGCCACAAATATATTGATGTGTTTTGATCAATGTTTGTTTTAGATAGCTTTAGTATGTATTTGATTTATAATATACTTATGTTATGATCTTGATTTTTGTTTGATGCTTAGGTTGATCCAATTAGGTGATTTCACTTATGGTTATCATACTTAGTCCATCTAGGTTATAATGTTACTTTAATAAATAAGTGAATTTGTTTATGTTTTTAGCATTACATACTATTGTCTATGGATGTATATGAGTGTCTTTGAAATTGTCATGTCTTAATACATTATTAATGAATAGGGTAAAATCTATTTCATGGTTTGCTTTGTGTGTTGTGATTGACTATTAGATATCATGCTTAGTCTATATTGCTACTTGAAACAAATATTGATACATAATACTTAGAAGATTGTTTTTGTTCTATTATCTAAATAACTTTGTATAAGTTTAAGGCATTGTTATTAACCCTTTTTCAAGTCAATGACAATAGTTGCATTGTATAATGAATATTGGAAGTTTCATTGTGTAATGATTTTTGGTGACATCATTATATTGTTTAAATGTTATTATTTCTAACTTAAAGTTGAGGGTCTTGTTATAGACTTCATGTTAGTCAACATTGTCATTGAAATTATAAGTTTTGAGTACTTTGTGAAAGTTGATTAACTAAACAATAATCATAATGCTTAAAGTGAAGTTTGTAAAGACAATGTACATGTATAAATTTTGAAGGGATTATAATTAGTATTATTAGATTGTTTAATTGGGAATGTTCAAGATATTTGGGTTTGTTGTTATCTTTGACTTGGTGTTAAACATACCATCTTATGAAACAAATGGTTTTGTTTGCTATTGCATGGATAAAACACTTAGTTCTATGGAATTATACTATGAGTTAGTTTATCATGTGAAACATTTTCATTGAGCTCACAATGATCCCAATAAATCATGGTGAACATAATTGAGAGTTCTATTAGCATGTAATTAACATGTAGATGGATAAAATGGGAAGAGAGGATGCTTGAGAACACATGGTCAGTAGATATAGGAATAAAGATAAATATTGAAGCTATTGCTCGGAAGGGAAAAATATTTTTCTGGCAATCATAGACTAGGTTGATCTATTATTTTACATTCATACTTGTTTTTGTATGTGTTATA